>CABHPH010162133.1:0-30967 GCA_902168325.1 Peromyscus nudipes | reverse complement strand
AATAGTGACTAGTCCTAATAGTGACTAGTCCTAATAGTGACTAGTTCTCTCACGACACCCTGATTCTGTAAGCTGCAGCTCACCTCAGCCCTCAGCACAGTGCTGTTCCCTCCAGGCACCCCCTCTGCTCCTCCTCCTTGACTCTCCAGGTCTTCTTTGGGAGACTGTCTGTGCTTGGTCAAGCTTGCTTGTGGGGAAGAGTGGCCACGCAGCCAGTCCTGGTCAGTGGACCTGCAGGCTGACAGTCGCAGGACAGTTTGCTCCTCCAAGGTGGCCACTGCTGCTTCCCCTTTCCTTCCCCTGCTGGGGGGTCAGAGGAGAAACAGCTACTTGTGACCCTGACGACAGTGGAGAGATAGCTGGAGTGGAACCATCAATGACATCATGAAGTCTGTAGCCCTAGCCTGGTGATGTGAAGCCAAACAGAAACGGCCCCTCTTCTCCAACCCTTCCTCACTAACCCTTCCTCGGTGTTTCTGTGACCCTCCGCTGATTACTATCCTAACGGCAACACCCCATGGTGATGGCCGCTGGAAAACGACTCTGTGCTGAACAACTGGGCAGACTGCTTACCACGCCGTGCTTCCCAGCCTCTGTCTGGACCCCTCACTTCTGCCCTTCTTCACCTGCTGATAGGATGTTTCTCTTTCGCGTCCCACTGTGAATGATGCCTCTTAAGCTGGCCTGACCCCTTCCATCCTGCATGTGCCTGGGTTTATGGAGGCTCGACATCCTTATCGAGCCTGGTGTGACCGCTGGCAGTGGGTCAGTGAGTTCACTCACCTCATCCCTACGTGCTCCATAGCCACCTACCCAGAGCCTGGCACTGCCTTGCACATCCCAAGTAGTCATAAATCTCTGGTTATCACACTTTGGTTGAAATCTGTGTCTGTCCAATAGTCCAAGGCACCTCTTTTCTCTGGTAAATTTCTCCTGACCATGACACCCTACATTTTGTTCTTCTCTCGGTAACAGAACGTCTTGCCTCGTCCCTGTTTCTGTTGCCTATAAATACAGTGAACGTTCAGGTTAGACACCATCCCCATCTAGATCTTCCCCGTTCCTAAAATACAAGGGGAAGGCACGGGTGCCGGTCAAATGCCTGACACGGGCCGTGTTGCTGCTAGCTGCCGCTGCTGGGGCGCACTCCCTCCCTTCGAAGGAATTTGGTGGCCAGCCCGCCTGCCTCTCTGAAAGCTGTCCAAACAGCATTGCTTTCCCAACCTGGATCCCAGGCCCCATGGAGAGGCTCCAGAAATGCTCTGGAGGCCTGGCTCTTCTCCCTCGATGCAGATTTTCCAGAGCTTTTCCAAGTTTTTGGAGGCACAAACTCTGCGAAGCTGCACACACCCCCAACTCCTCTCCACAGCTCTGCGATGTCATCTGTTCCCTTCTTTCTTCCAGTCACCTATAGGTACAGACAAGCTTTGCATTTGGGGGGCAGATCGATTCTAGGAGTCCCTGTAGAGGCCTCCCTAAAACTGGAACTCAAGACCAACTGAAATCCTAGGATTTCATCCTGTAGAAACCAAGGCAAGAGATGGTCTCCAGGAAACAGAAACATTTGACCGATGAACTTGGTGGAGGGAGGGGGGACTCTTTACCCCTGGTTCATAGAAACAAAAGCCTGTGGATTGAGCAGAGGGCCTAATAAATCGGCTCCCTCCAGTGTCTAATCTCAGATGACACAAAGACTCAGAAGAGCTGAGGTGTCTAGATGGTAGATGACAAGGGACAGTTATCACCATAGGCTGAAGTCTGTCTTCACCCGGATTCTTCAGAAAGCACAGCCTGTGCTGTTTCTGTAAGGGATGCTGGAGTTATAGGTACAGGCTGAGGCAGGGAGGATGAGAGACAACATGTCTTCACCACTCCAACCGTCTGTGGACAACCCCTCACCCAAGAAGCTCTAAAAACTCTTTTAGGGGAGGCAGATAGACTTCAATATCCCACTGAGTACTGTGTTTCTTTCCCTTCTGGACTGTAAGCTTGAAAGCCAATAGATGTCCCCTGGCACTCCTTGCCATCTAGCCACAGTGCAGGAGAGAAGCATGTGTCAGGCCACACAGATGTGTGCCTGGCCTCCTGGCAGAGCTGCTTCCTCTGGTGAAACAGGAGGGAGGCAAGCTCAGCGACCTTTAGAGGTTCTTAAGAGACGTCTGCAGCAGAACACCTGACTGACACCATGGCCACGCCTCAGACTTCCCATCAGGGCTGGCCCTGCTACTTGGATGACGGGTTTCTTGATGGGAAATAATGATGGGGGATATTGTACTAGGAAATCAAAGTATTTTATACACTCAGTTACTGGCACTGCTTGGCATTCACGAGCAGCCTTCATGTAGACAGACCTACATCCATGTTAGCATCCACCCTGGTGAGGATGAATTGATGCCCCTGGCAGGGTTCTGGGGTCAGAGGCAAGCAATGTGCCAGCAGGTACCAGCACATCTCCTTAAGGATCCGTGCCATACTAAGAGGTCAGCTTCGTTCTCCGCTGATGACGACTGGCGTATTCAGCTAGAGCAGTTGCAAGGTCGGTCTGGGGGAGGAGAGCCACACCATTGGCTCATGTACAGCCTTCATTCAGCCACCGTTATCACTATGTACCTGCACAATGGTGGCTAATGAAAATGCCGGCCTACACGCTTGGGATGTGTCATCCTTCTCTCTGACTGCTTAGCTCTTTCTCCGCTATAGATGCTTTTGGTGGCTTTCACAGGAGACAAGAGATCTGTGTGCTTTGTGTCCACTCCATAGACAAGGCTTTCTGTCCATGACTTTCCAATGACTTCCACAGGTATCTTCATCTACTACACAGGACCATGGTGATATGATGGGACGCACACATTTAGTGCAGCTTGCATTAGGGGCTAATCCCCCTACAGAGCTCTCTGTCAATCTGAACCCTACTAGAAGTAGGGTTCAGAAGCTTGGGCTGACAAGGTGGCTCATTGGGTTAGGGTGCCTGCCGCCAAGACTGATGACCTGAGTTCAATCCACACGATAGGAGAACTGACTCCAGCAAGATGTCCTCTGACCTCCATATGTATACCATAGCATGCGCATGCTTGAATGAATACACACACACAGACACAGACACACACACAGACACACACACAGACACACACACGCATGCACGCACGCACGCACACACACGCAGGCAGGCACAAAATGTTGAACAAAAATGAAAAGGGTAATTAACTTTTCCAGTCCCCACACAGCATTCTCACCTGTACTATATTAGACAGTACCTCGAAAGGACAGTGCCCTGCAAAACACTGTGCTTCTCCCAGCAGAGAAAAAGTGTATACTATGACAATACGTATTTTACCTTAGAAGGTATGTCCTAGAGCTCCAGACCACCAGATCCTCCCTAAACAACCCAATATGGCCAGGCCCTGGCTCTCTTTGTGGCTTTCTCCACCTCCAGTTTACCTAAATCTTACTAGAGCACCCAAAGTTTTCTGGGTTTCCCTCACCAGGTGCAATTTACAAGACATCGTCCCTATAGTGAACCAGTGTGGTGCCCCACAGAATTCACAGCCAGAGGCCCCTTTGGGCTACACTATGAGAGAGAACAGGAAGATACCACTATCCTTGGAGTGAGACAGCTTCCTGCCATGTGATGGTGAGGAAGAATGTGTCTGCTTAAACTATAGCCTCACCCAAGTGTCAGAGGCAGGGTGACCGGCTCCAGTAAAATGACCACCTCTGGCATGGAAACCACAGTCTGAGTTGCCAGCTGGGTCAACGGATGCTCATCCAAGGTCATTCCTGAGATTACTTTCACATTAGCAGTGGGGCAGGGGCACTTACTTTCCATCCTGTAAGCTGGTAATGTGGCACTAATCTTTGCAGTTTTGTCCAGAATGTGCCAATAATTCCTCCAATTTATTATCTTGTCTGAGCTAGAGGGTAGTTGCGGGGCCTCTCACTTGGCCCATCCAGTCATTAATGGGCCTTTATTCACTGTTTGAGACCACATGGGAGGGCTCTGCAGGCTCTGTGTTATTTCTATCCCAGTCACATACTCGAGGACCAGCAAGATAACTCCAGGCAGCAATGGACCCTATGGGACCCCCTTGGTCCATTGCCGGTGCCAGGACGGATCCTGCACTGAAAAGTCTTTAGGTCCCTATAGAAGGATGGGGAGTATGTATCATGCACCTATGTGGGCATTGTGAGGCTCTTTCTCCAGGGGACCATCTTCCCTTCCCCCAGTGGCTGCTAACTCTGGAAAATGACACATCTGGAAGTCAGGGGAAGGCTGATACTTCCTTTTACTTACTGTCTCTTGAGATTTTGGGGGGGGGGCAGGTATTTTATTGCTTTATTTTTTATTAATAAAATAACATACTTTACAGTAAACTTAATATTATCCCTTCCTTGGGTTGTCATCTTAGGAGTGAAAAGCCATCTGTCAATCATAGTCAACTTTCTAGATATCTCATAACAGAAGAACCAAAGTTCAACTGTTCAGTCTTCTCATCTTTCCACCTACTATCTGCAGCCAGGTCACCAGTGGGCTGTAAGGTACAATTTTGCGTGCTGACCAAGATGAGGTCACACCTCTTGAGGTTTTTTTTTTTTTTAAAGGACATGCTCAACGCCTCCCTTGCAGCTGAACATCCTGGCTGACCAGTCAAGGACTTAGATGCCACTCCAGTCTTGCTGCCCACTCTGCATCTGAGGTTGGTGTGCCACCCTTGGCCTCTACTCTTCCTGAATTCTGTTATACCCAGGGCCACCATCATCCCCAGTTCACTGAGGGAAGCTACTGTGAAATTTCTCTCCAACCTGTTCTCTAACCAATGGCTGTAGTTTAACTTGGTTGGGTCTCCCCAGGCTCTATTTCCACATAAGTCCCTTTACAAATACCAGGTGTTAGACTTCAGTGCATCCTTTGGGGGGGGGGTGTTCACCAATGCAACCTCCAGCCACAACACACTCTGCTCCAGACTGCTGCTTACCTGAGTCTCAGAGCCCCTTTGGAATTGTGCTGAGGAAGCTGATTTGCACTATCACATTGTCATGACCAAGGTCTGTTTGGACCAGTTACACACAAGGGCCTATGTCGAGAATAAGTGGTCCTGTATCAACACACTCAACCCCATGCAGACCTCTCAACACCTCCCTCTTCTATCCATCCATGGCAACGTCCAGATGCTGAGTTCACTGCGGAACCCAATGCCTCATCTTCAATGAGCACCTCTTGTCCACATGCTAGGGGTGAGTGCTTTGACCACTGTGATGCCATTTCATGCCCAGGTTATTACCACTCAACTAATCCCCAACAGTGAGGTTCTAATCGCCAGAACCCCAGTGCCAAATCCAACCAGCAAATCCCCTCCTAAGGGCTGATTTCTAGGGTTACTTCCTTATAATATGAACACTGCCTTCTCCTGTGCTCCCCAAAAGCAGAGCCTTAGGCAATGGCATTGCTGATGTCCTCTCTCTGCCTGAGGAAGCACAGTCTGGGGCAGGAGGGGGGTAGGGAACCACTCCGAGGATGCATTATGGAGCTGGCTGCTGCTGAGTACGACTGATTGCTCAATCTTGCAAGACCATTTCAAAAAGCTGTATGTCTCAGGAACATCTGCTGGGAGGGCGCAAGAGGAAAGAATTTTCCACTAGCTCCCATTTTCCATTGATCAAAGTTTTGCCTCACTGGCCATTAACATCTCGGCACTCTCGGGTTGTTCACAGTGGGTGCTGAGCAGAGCTCTGAAACCTCCACCTCTCAGAAGGGAAGCCTAGGGCTTTGAGGCACGGGGCCGGAGGCACCTGGGGCGGGCAGCAGGCAAGAAATGTCTATTTTTACCTGGGCACAGTCGGTGGGGCCACAAGGAGCTGGGAGTTGCCGATGTTCTAGAAGCTGGAGGCAGACGAGGCTGAGAGGGACAGGTATAGGAGACAGAAGGGTTTGTTAGAGAGATGAGAGGATAGGGACTTGATGACCTGTGTTTTTCTGTTGTTTTATTTTGTTTCTTTCAAGGCAACTTGAATAGTTTTCAGGTATTCTTTGTAAGTTCACACCATGCATATACAAAGAATGCAGGTCCAAATATTGCCTCTGGATGCCCACTGGCCTGTGATAGTTGTGAAACTGGACCAGAAGAAGAGAAGGGCTAAGTATTATAGGCCTGGTACCCAGTTTCCTGCATCCCAGGCCAGTGCTCCCCTCCCTTACTTCTAGAAGTCAAGTCTTAACATTCATGACTTCTACTGAGCTCAGTGGTCTGTCTGGAGATCAAAGATTACCACTCAACTAATCCCCAACAATGAGGTTCTAATCGCCAGAACCCCAGTGCCAAATCCAACCAGCAAATCCCCTCCTAAGGGCTGATTTCTAGGGTTACTTCCTTATAATATGAACACTGCCTTCTCCTGTGCTCCCCAAAAGCAGAGCCTTAGGCAATGGCAGTGCAGATGTCCTCTTCCTGGGGGGACACCCTCCATCCCCCCCAGAGCCCCAACTGGCTCTGAGCCTCAGTTTGGGGATTTGGTCCTTTGGTCCCACCAATTCTCAGCCTCATTGGCCCGGCTATTGAGAGGAAGCTGGCAGATTCCCGCCACAGCACCAGCCTGAAAGCCATCAATCCTGCTTCCTCATTGCAGAGAACACCTCGCATGAGGGATGAAAGGCCCCGGCCATGAATCATCTCCCTTACCTTTCCCCATCTCTCAGCCAACTTCTCAGAGCCCGAAGATGAATGTCTGCAGACTCTCACCTGCTTTCCTGAATAATTTCCCTTTAAAAGAGGCCACTTATCAGTAATTCATTACTTACCTTTGTTAGCACAAAAAGGCCTGTGAAGTGGGATGGGGAGGTGGGACTTCCTGCTCCTCCTGTCATCCCTCAGGCAAGGGTGAGCCCCCAACCTCAGCTGGACTTCCTGCTGTGGAGCAAGGCAAACTGGGATTTAGTGGGGCTGCTCCAGCTGGTGGTACCCACCCCAGCAGATGGCATACAGCTGTTTCTGGTGACATCTGGATGAGCACAGTCAGATCCAGTTGACAGTTTCCTTTAATCTTGAATTAAATGTCACATGTTGGCTCTTTCTTTTATGGCCCTCGTACACGTCTGTCTGTGTTGTTTGTAACTACAGAGTAAGAGATTCCTGACCAGGGACCATTTCTTGGAGAGCCAGGCTTGTCCCTGTTGCTTCTCTGTTTGTTGGAGCATAAAATTATCCCTCTGGTGGGCATGAGGGACCCCGAACAGCTCAGCATCAGAATGACAAGGCAAGCATCATTGATCTGAGCCCATCCTGCTACCACAAGGCCTAAGGTGGCTGGGAGAATGTGGCACCAACCTGAGTACTGTGGTTCTGGGTGGTGGTGATTTCAGCCACATGTGGTTTCACAGATGCCGTTTCCAGGTGACCCTTCGGGAGTGAGAACTAGCCCCACCCTGCACAGAGAAAGGGAGCCAAGAAGAAGACAGTAGATTCTGGCTTAGTCAGTCTATAAACTAAGGCTTGGTCTTGTACATCACAATTAACGGACCACGAAGGAGAGGTTCTTCTCTGTGCCTCCTCCCACAGGGACCATAGCAGCATAGCGCACAGCATTCAGGGACAGTTAATCTAGCTCCTTTTCTCTCAGACCCACTCCTCATCAATTAAAGGGGCATCTTTGAAATCACAAAGCTGATCAGTTCATGCCTTGGGTGCAAATGACTTGACAGTCTTCTCATGGCATCAGTAGTATCAGGTCCCAAGTCTTGGACATGACCTGTGTGTATATCCTGCCTTCTTACCACTCTTGACTCATCATGCTCCAGCCCCATCATACACATCTTCATTCTTTCTAACAGGGAACTATTTGCCTTTTTCTACCATGGAGTCTTTGCACACATCGGTCCTTCTTCATGGAGCAGCCTCTCTACCAGCCCTCCAACCCCAGCCTCCCATTTAGTTAGCTGCTGCTCATTTTCAGGTCTCAACATTAGAATCGGGTCCTCATGAACACTCTCCTGCTGTATCAGACCAAACCAGGTACATCCTGTTCTCCCCACCAGACTTTACATCATGAGATGGGCTCTGTGTCTCTTTGCTACTGCTGGCCCTGCACTGAGTACAGGGCCTGCCCAAAGGGACCTCTACGAAATAAATGAATAAAACCCAACCAGGACCTTCACAATGGGCCCCATTGTAGGTTCCTTGTTCTCAGACTCTGGTTCTTTCTCTACCATTAAGGACCTTTGTCCTTGAAGACCCCACAGCCTTGGCCATCTCTCCTAGTCTTCTGGTGTCTGGTAATGCCCAGTCCCTTCTGGGACCTCACACTCACCTCTGTTTTGCTTCTGTTACCTTAAGGACTCAGGACACTAGTTCCCTGAGCTCTTTCTGTCAGGGACCATTTCTGACAGTCCTGTGTGTCTTCCACCCTTGGTGGCTCCAGGTCCCCCAGTCACAGCCTCCACCCACCCCCAGGCAAAGTCCCAGAGCTCACACTGCCCATCAGCAGCTCCCCAGACCCCAACCCAGGGTCATCATCTGTGCAGACACTGCATCGATCTGTGCAGACACTGCATTTGCAATTCAATTACTGCTCTTCCTCCTCTCACCCGCAGACCTGAAGGGGACCAGAATCCAGCATGATTTTTAAGGAGGTCTGTTTATTTGGCTGTTTGCCACAGGATGGTGGTGTGATGACTGGAATCCTGGCTGCGGGAGGCCAGATGTCCAGTGACATCCATTAATATTCTTTTCTGGGAAGCCCGAATGAGGTTGTGCCATCATTTGCATAGATTAGCATATCCTGTGCTGCCATCTATCCCAGGGTCTGCAACCTCTGTCCAGGAACCACACTGGCTAGCGGGCTGGTTTTTTTTGGCAGATAGCCATGCCCTCCCCTCAGCTCTTCACTGTGGTGGATACAGTGGCTGTGTTACCACCCTTTAAAGCCCCTGAGGATGGCTCTTCAGCTTCCCGTTTTTGAGTAATGACAGCACCAATGTGTCTCATCGCCCTGCATCCCTGGGACAAGGTGGGGAGCTTTCTGGTCCTCTCTACGCCAAGCAGAGAAGACTTGGCAACCCGGCATTTGTGCACTCATTCGATGAGTAATTTATTGAGCACTTACTGTCAGGTGCTGTCCTGAGGAGTGGGGATGAAAGCAAAGTAGATAGATCACCCTGGCACTAGCTCAGCCATTGCCTGTCAGACCCAAGGGTCCCATATCTTAGACCTCGTCTCTCCCATGTCAGCCCTTGTAGCTGACCCAGCCACCCCATGGCTTCATCTTTGACAGCAACACCTACCTCTATCCACCAGAAGTCCTTGGGCTACCTGATGTCAGTGGCATCTGGCAAGATCAGAGCCCTTCCTGTTTGGGAGTCGGGGTAGGTACGGCTGTGGACCACACCCAAAATCCACTGGGGGGGCTAGAAAGTGTTTCTCAGTCCAGCGGGGAAGTTGAGGCCCACAACAGTGATTTTCCTTTCTTAAGCTTCTTCTCCGAAAACATGACAGGTAGACAGGGAAGCATGGAGGAAAGAGTGAAGTCGGGCCAGGAAGGGGACGCATATTAGCTGTGGAAAGCACACTCCGAACTGGGCCCTCTCCAGGGGCAGCAAGAGGTCTTTGCCCTTGTGTCTTGGCCTCTCTGGTCTGGATCGTCTTGGCCAATGCCCAAGACGTTATGGGGAGCCCCCTTTTCCAGTTCTGCACAAAAGGAGATTGCGTGGCATATGCCTCCGGCAGCCTCTGTTCCCAATTTCTGTTGGCCTTGTGTCCTCTCATTGCTCTGGGATAGAAGTCACGCTCTTTTGGGGTGCTGCTCTCCTGGAGTAACCCCAAGTGCAATGTGTTCTCACACACTCCACCGCCATGTTCCTCGCAGCTGTCTGTCTGCCCCACCCTCCTCAGCCACTGATGTTTGTATCCCCCCCCACCGCCGCCTGCACTGTCACTGCAGTCTCCCAGTTTTGATCCCGCTTAATCCACTGTCAGATTAAAATCCCTAAAATAAAGACTCATCGGCACCCTCAGGGCCAGCGCTTCCAAGAGAGCAACCCACTTCTCACTCTGCACCGTCACGGCCATCAACACCTCAATGGTGCCGCTGAGAGTGTCCATAAGCACAGGCAGCATTTCTGCATTCCTCACCACGTGCCCAACTCTGACTGAAGCAATTGTACTATCTCACTTAAGTCATTACGCACTCCTCGAAGGAAGCTACTCTTTTTAAATTTTATAACAAAGGCATGAAGTGATAAAGAATTCCTCCCAAAGCCGAACAGACAGCAAATAGCAGAGCTGGGATTTGAAGCCATGGAGTCGGAGCTCAGAGTTCAGACTTTCAGGAACCATGCAGAACTATCCTCCTACAGGCCTAGTTAATATCTGCCATGTAAATCAGTGCATGTTCCTCTCAAGTGTTCTCAGGAAATGAAAGGAATGGGTGAGAGAGTGAAGTTACTCCACATTCTAGGTCACCAGATAAAAGCATTGGTGTCTTCTTAGAACGGTTATCCTGCCTCCTAAATAGAGGAAGGATATCGTAATGGTTAGATGTAGGCTACAAAGTCATAGATCTGGGTTCGGATCCTGCTGTCACTATTTAATTGGGCATGGAACTTTGGAAAAAATTATTTAAGCCCTCTGGCTTTTGCTTCTACTTCTGAAAATGGGGCTTACAATCGTCATAACTGTAGGTAAAATGAAGCTAAATCCATATGAGACACAGGAATGGCTCAAGCCATAGCCACAATCATTCCAGTAGGAGACTGTTCCTTGTCTCCCTGCTCCTGTAGACAGTATAGTCTAAAGGGGGGGCTTAAACATGCAAGAAGGGGGTTGTTCTCTGTCTGTAAAGACAACAGGTGGATGGCTAGTAAGGGTAGAAAAAGAGGAAAAGAGTGCATTCTGGGTAAATAGAGGGACCCCAGGAAGCAGGTGACCCAAGATCCAGGACAGAGTCCTCACATGGTTGGAGATACAGCTGACAGGGAACTCCACTGCCTTCTGCACCCCTCTCATGGGACTTTGTCAAGACAGCCCCGATTCCCTGTCCTGTTCAACATGAAACACAGCCCATGGTGAGAATTGATGAGGTCATTTTTAAGCTATAAAACACTGCAAACACATTTATATTATTTTCCCTCCATGCCAGTGAAAGGTTGCCCCCCCGCCATCCTGATTCTCTGATGTTTAGCAAACACAGACTCTCTTCTCCAAAATGTAATTTTGTGGATGGATAGATTTTAAAATATTATGCTCTGGTCAGACCTTCAAATGACTATTTTTCTTTACTGACTTCTCGATTCAGTGGGTCAAGGCTGAGAAAACCTCCCTGGAAGCCAGAAGTGTTTATAACAACACATGTATGACCCACACTCCAACCATCTGCTGACTGGGAGTGAGTTTTCGGGCCTGCCTTGACTTTTAGTTTAGGAGCCCCTGGCCCTGTCCACAAGTAGACTAGAAGCTTGGTCACTACAGAGTAGGTTCCGGTGCCTCTGAAGGTGGCTGTGTGAACTGAGGGAGGGTATGTCAGGCCTTTGAGGCTGGGCTGTCTCATCTGTAAAGTGGGGTGATCCTATGTTACGACATTATTATGAAGATTGTTTCCTCTTTTTCATTCTCCCCATATTTGGCTGCCATGGTCAGCTGTGACATGGAGGTAGGGCTTAGTTTAATGTCAGGAGCAGCTGGGGGCGTGCCTTGGGTCACTGCTAAATGCACCATCTCCAGTAATGAAGAGACAGCTCTGATGGGGATCACTCTGTGTCAAAGAGGGGCAGCCATATCAGCATCTCTGCTCAATGATGCCACCAGGAGAAGAGTGGCTACTGCTGTGGGTGGTGAGCCGGTGGAGTGGGGGTGAGGCAGCGTCTGGCTGTGTAGCCCAGGTTGGGTTTGAACTCACAGTCTTCCTGCCTCTCTTCCCTCTCCAGTGCTGGGGTTATAGGCCCACGGCACCATGCCTGCCTAGATTATTCCTGGTTTTAGGATGGACAGGGAGAGGGCAGCCGTGGGGGAGCATGAAGGAGAATAAAGTACGACATACACACGGTGAAGATGCCACGGTGAGACCCGGTTCTTTTCACGTTCATCTAAAGTACTAAGGAACAGAAAAGATGGATACACCGAGGCTCAAAGTGCTCAGGGTCGCATGGATAGTGAGCACCAGGATTCAAATGCTAGACCGAATCACCTAGAAGTCCCCACAGCCACATGAGGTGACAGATAGCAGAGAGAGATGGGTGGCTTTGGAAGTTGATGTGGGGGATGTGAGGTAAGAGGCAGGCACTGAGAAAAGCATCTGTTTGGAGACCCAAGCACATGGTCTATTGACGCAATAAGATAAAGTTACCCTCCTTCTCTTCCTCCTTCCCTCCCTTCCTCCTCCCTCCCTCCTTCCCTTCCTTCCTCCTCCCTCCCTCCTTCCCTTCCTTCCTCTTCCCTCCCTCCTTCCCTTCCTTCCTCCTCCCTCCCTCCTTCCCTCCCTTCCTTCCATTCTTTTTATTACAGTCCCTATGTATACCCCAGCTGGCCTCAAGCTCTCCATCCTCCTGCCCCTGCCTCTGGAGAGCTGAGATTACAGGTATATGCCACCGTGAATGGCACTTCTATGTATTTCTCCGTGTGTATGCGAGGTGGTGTGGGTGAATATGTGGTGCTCAAACATGGGTATGCAAGTGTGTGTACATGTGTGTGTACCTGTGGAGGTCAGAGCAGGATGTCTGGTGTCACCACTATTAAGATGTTGTCTCGCCCCCCTCCCCCCCGGGGCTGAGGAAGGAGCTGAACCCAGGGCCTTGTGCTTGCTGGGCAAGCGCTCTACCACTGAGCTAAATCCCCAACCCCAAGAGCTTGTCTTAAGATGGACTAGAGAGTCTGTTGAACTTGAAGATTGTGAACCAGCCGGTCAGCAAACTCCCTGGATCTACCCATCTCTGCCCACTTACCACCAAAACTGTGCTTACAGGCATGTGAGCCATGCCTGGCCTTTGTACACATATGCTGGGGACTCAAGTGCAGGTCCTCAAACCTTCAGTCAAGTGTTCTCACTCACCGATCCATCTTCTCAGCCCTTCTGTGTATTTCTCAGGAGCTGGTCCCCCAAGATGCTTCCCCTACTCTGTCCCTGTGCCGTGTACCCTTCTTGAGAGCTGAGCCAGCTCTGTCACTTGAGTTTGACCAGTGAATTGTACTAGATGTGACACAGTGTGCCATCTCAAGAAGCTAAGCCACAGCAGCCTTGTCTTCTTGGAGGGTCACTGTGTCAGGAGATGGCCATGATGGAAGCATTCTATCAGAGACTGACCCTGAGATAATGTGCTTAAGAAAGTCGGGCCAGCTTCACACAGAAAGCACAGGGGAGGAGCCTGGCAGGGCCTCTCAGCCACCTCACCAAGGCATTCATGGTGAGGGAAGAAAACACTTCAGATGATGCCAGGCCTCCATCAGACTCTCACTGTATGAAAGACTCCAATAAAAAGCATCCAATAGCCAGATACAATGTCACATGCCTGTGACCCAAGCACTTAGCAGGTAGAGCAGAAGGATTGTGAGTTCAAGGCTAACCAAGACTACATAAGGAGACCCTGTCTCAAAGAGATTTAATCCCAGCACTCAGGAGGCTGAGGCAGGAGGATCATTGTAAATTTGAGATCAGTCTGGTAGCCATTGTGAGTTCTAGACCAGTCAGGGTTGCAGAGCAAGACCCTGTCTCTAAAAATGAAAGAAAATAAATGGGACAAAACCACCCATCTAAGCCCAGTGAACACACAGAGCTGTGTGGATAATAATAGTTCCGAGTCTCTAAATTGACTCAGGAAAGCATTATGCAATAGTGGAAAATCCATAATAGTCCCCGGACCATTGGCAAAGGGCTCTTGTTTGCTTTCACACATTGGGGTATCTTTATAGCCCTGGAGAACCTCAAGAAATTCCCAGTCTCTGGCCGGTCTACATGGCTGCCGTCTGTCCTTCAGCCAGAAGTGATGCTCAGTGCCTTGAGAGCTGCCCTGGCGGGAGACCCTTGTTAGTCTCCTGGTTCTGCCATCCCTGGGTGAGGTCTGAGTGACCTCACCCAGTCAATGCTCTCTGCACCTATTACCTGCCTACAAAGTTAGGGAGTGGGATTCAAGGTGGTTAAAGATTCTTCTGTGACCTGTGAAGATCCACAATGTTGCTTGGAAAACCAAGATGCCATGTGGAGTTGGCCATACCAAAGGGCCCTTTCTTGCCTTGCTCTGAGAACGGACATGAAATCACAAGGACAAACTAGTTCTTCTGGGTTCTGGAGTCTCTTGTTGACCAGTGAGCCCCAGGGAGGGCCAGACAGGCAAGCAAGTACCAGGCCTCTGTCCCAGTACCTCAGCTTCCCTAGAGGGTTTCAGTGCTGAAGAGGGTATACCTGTGTCCCTGACCTAGGTGGCTCTCTATATATACCTAGCCCTACTTGAGAAGGGGAAGCCCCCTTCTGGCTAGGAATGGGGGGAGGGGCTCCTGGAGAAGCAGCTTCAGGGAGTCTGGTGATAATACTTGTCTCTAAAATTACAACAGCTGAGAACCAGCTAATGCCAGCCTCTGGAGTCATTCATAACTTGACATTCTCATCACGCTTGCTTTTTTCCCAATGTCCCTCAGCCACAGAGGAGGCCACCCTCAGGTGGAAACCCAGAAAGGCAAGAGGGAGGCCAGGTCCACAGACCACAGGTCCTTCTTCCTTGCTACCCTGATCTGAGGCTGGTGCAAACGCTGGCTTCTCATGTACACACACAGGCCCTGGCCACTGGCCCAACAGGGTCCACACAGGTCTGTGGGTCCCTTCACAGCAGGCCCAGGTACAACCTTACAGTGTGTGTTTATTCACAACAAATGCTCAGAGTCCAGACGCCATGGGGTGGGCCTGTGACTGGCTGCTGCCTGGGACCTCACAACCCTGTTCTGGGCTCGCTTTTCTCTCCAGGACTTCTCAGAGGACTTGAGTCTCCTCCATAAGGAGGAATGGTCGTGGACTCAAGGACATGGAAAGGGGTGGGCTATCTGAGGATACTTCTTAAGTCTCTGTCTGACAGTGGTGAGGTCATGGTAAAAGTCAGGGGAAGGACCCTGAGTGGGAGCATGTCCTTTACCCCAGGCTCCAGCAGGGGAGCATTTTGAAAATACAAAGCTTGGCTACTGTCTATCTAGTATTTTTCACTTGACAGGTACCCAGCTGCCACACACTAGTACTGTGCAGTCCCCACATCATTGGATGGGACAGTTGTTATTTTATTATTGTAACCACTTAATAAATAATTAAAGTGAGATTTGGAGAAACTAAGCTATCTCTCAAAGTTACCCAAGTCACCACCAGGCTCAAACGTAAGACTTCACAGCTTCACCTCTGTCCATGGATCTTGCTGAGCCTCAGGTCCAACCCCAGTTCCTAACCCATATCTGAGGCTCCACGGTCAGCCCCATGGGATCTTCAGCAGCAGAAAATGTCATACTTGGGACTTCCCCAACTCAACTCTGAATCCAACCAGAGCTCAGCCTTCTTGTTTCGCTCTGGCTTCTGACAACAGCTGTGAATCCTTGACTTGGGGAATCCTTTGGCCTATGATCTGTAAGAAGTGAGACAGAGATTAAGAGAAAGCAAGCATTTGAAGAATACAGGAGGAGGGAGGCCGTGGGTTTTGAGGGCAGGGTTCCATCTGCTGTGGTCAGCATTCCAGCAGGCAGCTGGGATGGGTCATCTGGGGCTCTGAGGGGTCAAGAAAGAGCAACCCTGACCCCTGGCTGGAAGAGGCCAAGACTGTGGCCAAGGTCTGTGCAGGCGTCATCAGTCCAGCACTGGGACAGCATCTGTGCAGGTACCGGCTCTCCACACTCCCTTCTCCCTAATCACAGTAGGACAGATAGAACTGACGTCTTTATACGCTTTAGAAAACTCAGCTCGGCAGTGACTCCAGGCTCTGCATGAGGAATGAGGCCGGCTTTGAATCCCAGAGTCACAGAAATTAGAGATGAAAAAGGACGCTGAGGTCAGAGGCAGCTGTCCCCAGGGGCCATGAGCAGTTTCTTCCCTGTAATAAACTTCTGCCCCTCATCCATCCACATTGTGGCTACCTCCCTGAAGACTCCTCTCTGAGGCTTCTCAGGGTCCACATTGTTGATAGGAAGACGAGGCTCTCACTGGTTCCTACATGATTAACCTTGAAATGTATTAATCATCAGAAAGTGAGTGAGGAGGGAATACTGACGTGGTGAACCCATCTCGCAGCCAGTGTGTGGGAACACTCCTTCTCCCAGCTTGCTGGCCTGACAGCAGGGGTTGGTGCAGGTGAATCATTTTCTTCCTATGTAACCTCTGGTGACATTTTAACATCTCAGAGCCTCAGTTTCCTCGTCTGCCAGTGGAAGCTGGTGATGCTTGGTCAGAGCGTCACTTCACTGGGCAACTAAGGGAGTTGAGGCTGACAGCTCTTCACGAAGTACCTGCTCTGTGGGAATCACTGACAAGTCACTGTCATCGTGGTCACTAGTCCATAAGTGGTGTCTGTCTTAGGGTTTCTATCGCTGTGAAGAGCCACCATGACCACGGCAGCTCTTACAAAGGAAAACATTTAATTGGGTAGCTTACAGTTCAGAGGTTCAATCCAGTTATCATCATGATGGGACATGGCAGCATGCAGGCAGACACGGTGCTGGCTACATCTTGATCAGAAGGCAACAGGAAGTGGACTGAGGTACTGGGCATGACTTGAGCATATATGACACCTCAAAGCCCACCTCCACAGTGACACACTTCCTCCAACAAGGACATATCTGCCCCAACAAAGCCATACCTCCTAATAGTGCCACTCTCTATGAGCTTTTGGGGGCAATTGCATTCAAACTACACAGTATCTACAAAGGGGAACTTCATTGTTATCTTTAAAATGTAGTCATGTATCAGTCTTCCCTCTCCAGGTCCATCCTGCCATCTGTGAAAGAGGGTTGAGTCCTGGCCTTTCACATGCCACATTCCGTTGGCACAGGCAATCACTGTCGTGTGTTGAACAACTCACAAAGATGATGATGACCAAGACAGACAGGTCCTTTAGACCAGCAGTTCTCAATCTTTGATTTTATAGGGGTCGTCTAAGACCATCTGCATATCAAATATTTACATTACAATTCATAACAGTAGCAAAATTATGGTTACGAAGTAGCAATGAACGTATTTTTATGGTGCAGGGGCGGGGCATCTCCAGAACATGAGGAACTGTAGTAAAGGGTCACAGCATGAGGAAGGTTGAGAACCACTGCTCTAGACCCACCAAACTCACCACTTGTATTAGTGACTTTCGTCCTTGCTGAAACAAAATGCCTGACAAAGTGACGGAAGGAAGAAATGACTTCTGGCTCACAGTTTGAGGTGAGCGAGTCATGGAGGAATGGACATGAGGCAGCTGGTCAGTGGAATGCAGATCGCATCCAGGAAGGAGAGATGGATGCTGGAACTTGGTTTGCTCTCTTCTGTTTACTCTGTCCAGGACCCTAGTCCATGGGCTAGCGTTGCCCGCATTTAGAGTGGACTTGCCTGCCTCAGTGAACCCAACCTAGAAACTCCATTACAGATATGCCCACAGGCTTGTCTCCTAGGTGGTTGTAGATTCCATGAGGTTGGCAATGTTAGCCATCACACCATCTTTATGAGTTTCCAACAAAGTCACTATGCCAACAGGTACACCTATTATCTGATGCAATAGTCTTCCCACCCAGATGTGACCCTCTGACTCACTGGGACATGAAAGGTGTCACAGAAACAGAGAAACCTGCAAAGCTGGTAAAGAGTGTGGTTGTCTTGGTTCCCAGCATCAACTCCTACGGTAGCATGGCTTCATCACCATCTTCTCTCACAAGGAGTCCCCTTTCTACTGCTCTGCCAGAGGTCTGCCTGGAAGGTGATTATACATGCACAGACCCTTCAAATAGTATCTAGATGGCACATAAGTGACTAGGGTTGTGCAGGAGTATGTTTTACCCATGACGCAGCTGGGCTCAGTTGTGCCCAAATCAAGGCATGGTAGGGGAGGTTAACATTCAAATTATTTATGTCTCTCCAAGTTCTAAACAGTGGCTGTCAGAGGAAAAAAGCACTAAAATTCTGCTTTCTTCTTTTTTTGTTTTTCTTTTTCCATTTTTTTAAGCATAGTGTATGAATGTTTGCACATGTGTGGGCACACATGTATGTATGCAAATGTACATGCATGTGTAAGCCCAAGGTTGATGTCAAGAGTCTTCTTCCCGCAGTTATACCTTATTCATTTAGGCAGGGTGCTCTCAAACCTAGAGCCCACCATATGGCTCATCTTGCTAGCCAACTTGTTCTAGGAATGCCCCAGAGTCAGGAGTTACAGGTGGGCCACCACACCCACCCATCATCTTTTGTGGGTTCCAAGGATCCAGACTTTGGGCCTCACACTTAAGCAGCAAGCACCTTAACCACTGAGTCATCTCCCCAGCCTGTTTTCCTTGGTCTTTTTGAGATGGGGGTCTCATTATACAGTTCGAGTTGACCTAAAAACAATGATCTTCCTGCTCCAGACTCTGGAGGGCTGGGGTTACATATGTGGACCACCATGACTAGTTTCACTGTCTTTTTAGCAGCATCAAACAGCCTCAGTTTCCCTCTCTGGGAAACGAGGGTAATGATGCCTCCCAACCAGGCTATGGTGGAGATGGAAAGATTCTGTGGAGACTTCACAAAGCCTGGCCATATGATAGCTGATCCTATGACTGCAAGGCAGGGATTCCCCAGGGAGGAGGCAGTGGTCAAAAAAAACCTGTCCTTAGGGATCAGCTTGAAGAGCATACAGAACCCACTAAGTGGCCACCCCAGCTGACCCCTATCCCTTCTCTCCTCCGCCAAGGCCGAGGACCACTATCTCTAGACACCTCGCTTCTAGTTCTTTCCGCCTAATAAATATTTGTCATTGCAGCCTCAATCAATCACAGTGAGAGTCTTATCTGTGAAATGTGGAGCCAAGGTCCTTTGAAGATCCCCGAAGGAAAGTTGGAGAGGAAGTGCTGATCTGAGGCCAAAGGCAGTAAAGACTGAAAAGGGGCCAGGGACAGTGTAGAGAGCGGTGTCTGGCTTGGCACCTGTACCAGACCTTATTGCGAGAGGAGGCAGAGCCAGTGTGAAAGCAGTCTCCCCTCGCCTGGTTCATGACCTATGTTGGAAGTGACACAGGAGGACTCCAAAACGCTTGCAAGGCAGCATGCCCGAAAGTGCAAAGTGGTGAGTCAGGTTGAGAAAGTGAGTGAGGAGAAAACAAGGTTGGGTGAGAAGCAGAGCTTGGGAGTGGGAGGGAGGTGGTGTAGGGAGGGCCCTTGACATGGAGTGAAAGAGGAGCTTGTGCCCCGCTAGTGGGGGGAGAATGTGGGAGGGTAAGGCTTACTGCAGGTAGCAGGGAGTTGTTTTATGAAAACTTGTTTCAAGAGTGTGTGTGTGTGTGTGTGTGTGTGTGTTGTGTTGTGTTGTGTCCCGATGGGAAAATCTCTCTCTTACTAATGAATCATCATCTTAAAAAGTGGGCATAGATTTCAGAGTCTATACTCAGAGTGGTCACTAGATCAGGTCTGTAGGGGATTCTCTTGATGACATTAATTGAAGGGGGAAGGACCTGCCCACTGTGGGTGGCACTATTCCCTAGGTGGGGGAATCCTAGACTGTGTATGAGTAGACAAGAGCGCTAGCAGGAAGCATCTCTTTGTTGCTCTCTACTCTCTTGCTGTGGGCGTGTCTGGCTGTTTCACATTCCTGCGACCTTGACTTTCCTGTGACGATGGACGCTAGCCTGACGTAATGAGCCACATAAACCCATTCTCCGGTAAGTTGCTTTTGCTTCAGCATTTCACCACAGCAACAAGAAATAAAACCGAGCCCAGTCACTAACCAAGCCCCACAAAACGTGTGACCAAGCTTTGGATTTCAGAAGCACTTCACTATCAAATCCCTACCCTCCTGGTCACCCTGCTGGATTGGTTGTAGAGCTGCAGTGAGTTATGTGAAAGCGTTTTGTGGATTAAAGACGCCAAGGGAGAAGATAAAGTTTGCAGAGCTCTACCTAAAGAGGTGATACAAGAAAGAAAAGGAGCAGGCATGTATAGTGGTATTCTATTTGTCCTGAAATGTGATTTTATTTGTATGTTAATAAATAAAGTTGCCTAGAGGTCAGAGCTATTAGCAAGCCATAGCGAAAGCCAGGGCGGTGGTGGTCCACGCCTTTAATCCCAGCACTTGGTAAGGGGCGGTGGTGGTCCACGCCTTTAATCCCAGCACTTGGTAAGCAGAACTAGGTAGATCTCTGTGTGTTCAAGGATACAGCCAGCATTGGAGACACACGCCCTTAATCTCAATACCAACCATAGAGACCTGGAGGTCTGGACAGAGAGGCAGTGACGAGGCAGTCACGTAGTTGGGTTTACAACCAATGAGAAGGAAGAACAAGGACTCTTTATAAGTCAAACGCACAGAAAGTAACTGCTTTTCGGAGAGATCTCCTGGCGGGAGAAGCTAGCTGGCAGAAAAGCGGGTAAGATTCTTAGCTCTGACCTCTTTGGGCTTTCATCCTTACATTGGCTTTGTGTTTATTATTTAATAAGGCGGTTGGTTACATCTACAGGCATGGGGAGATGGAGGGATGGCATAACCCATGGAGGGGGCTGGCTATGGCTGGTGGAGACACCGTTCTGTACTGGCACAGAGCACAGTTGGTAGGAAAAGAAGAGGGCACTCTCAGCGCTCGGGGCAGCAGCAAAAAACAAAAAAACAAAACAGCAAGGCGCGTCAAACCAAGATGGTAGGGCTGGGTGCTGGTGTCCTTTAGCACAGGGACGGAGTAAGAACTGGTTATAGTTGGAGGTCTCAAAGGCCCCAGCAGAGGAGCGCTAAAATGTGCCGTCCAGTTTCCTTCCAACAGGACAGGGCAGAGAGTCGCAGCCTTCCTCTGAACTGTGCTCAGTCCTTCACCAGTGCGGAGGAGCTATGAGGTTGCAAGGCCTGTCCTTCAGTCCTGAGCCCATGCTCGGTTGCACCAGCATCTCTGGGTCTCAGAAAAACTGGAGTCCTTGTTCTGGGCCAGATAGGCCCACGGGTGTCTCAGCCAGCCACATTCCTTCCTAGCTAGAGGCTCTTGCCCACTTAGGCTGAGGCAGGGGAATTATGATAGTGGGAAGTTGTGATCAGGAGCAACTGAAGACCTGAGACAGGAAATTGGAGATGCCAATCTCTTAACCATTTTTTTTTTCTACACTGCATTTCAGGAAGTGATGGTAAGTGCCTAGGAATCACAGAGATCCTGTACACGCTCAGTATTACCAGTCAGATCCTGCTAATGCAAGGACCACGGCAGTGAAACTTTCCATATGACAAAAGCAATTTCCCCAGCCTAGCCGATGGCCCACTTATTTCAACAATATTCAACGTGCCCACAGTGATAGCTCTCGTCTCCCAGCACTCAGCTCACTCATTGTCCGTCCTGATCGCGCTGTAAGCGCCTGTCATCTTCCGCCAGTCCCCAGTGTTTGACATTTATTCTTCCTGCCTTCCCGTCGGCATGAAGACATCCTCAAGGCCGTACCAAGCTGATCTCTGCTGCAGAGACAGGGACATAGAGTGGCCAGGCCTTCAGCAGTGCCCACTCTGAATGCTTTCTACTCACCCTTAAGTGCCAGTCACCTGGGAGATGCAGAGCCCACTCCCTGGAGGTTCACAGGGCGGTGCCAGAAGCAGACCAGCAGACTGCTATCCTGATTCAAGGTGAAAGGCCTTTCCTAGAAGAGGACTCGGAGCAGGGACCCATGGAGTCAGCATCTAACACAGGCAGCCAGAGTCCAGGAAGACATCCTAGAGGAAAAGGACGACAGACGGGAGTGATCCAAGCTCAGGAGGGGAAAGGTCAAGGCATTGGGAAAACATGACTGGACTTCTGGGTGTGGGGCATTGTGAAGTGGTAATAGTAGCTCGGTTAGATTGCAGGCTTACCTTTTTTTCAGAAACACAATAGAAATCTTACATGCTTGCTATCATCTAAGCCTGACAATAACCCCCCTGTGCCCATTCCATGTGGCAAGGAGAGTAAAAAGACTAGGGGGCCTACTGGGTGGCCCTGAGTAGCATGAAGGTCGTGCTTGCAGTTTGGGAAAGACCGCCCTGGCTTTGTGGTGAACAACAGACTCAAGCGAGTGCAGCTGGAAGCGGGAGATGGCACGCAGGGGCTACATTCTAATCTAAGCAAGAGACAGGACCCCAGGTGGGGCTTGAGAGGAGGAGAAGTGGACTTGGACCTGATAGGACCTCACCCACACCCAGCGGGGAAGAGAAAGGAACAAAGAGACACAGGCTAGTTCCAGGATCAGGGGGAGCCCCTGAAGGTCCCACTGTCCATGCCCGCTAGACTTGAGAGGAATGAAGGGCTCTGTGGGTGGCCAGGCTGCCGTGTAGAGGATGTTTGAACGGCAGATAACTGCTGAGATCTCATCAGGTGATACCTTGGTATCTGCAGGAGCAGTCCCTCTCTCCAAGTGAAACATCTCTGAGAGATGCCAGGCCCCTGGTGCAGCCAGGCAGACTCCCTTCCAATGGTGGTGTGAGGGGAAAGTGTGGTCCTGAAAACAAGGGCTCCAGAGATCAACATGGAGGAGACGGTATAGGAAGTATTGGGGTTCCAATTCCAGGGCTCCCTTGGTTCATTTTATGTGGGCTACCCGTGGAATTTTATGCAGTGACAGGATACCAGAGACTTGGGTGAATTAGTTACTTTTCTTGCCAACGTAACAAAATGCCTGATGGAAGTTGCTTAAGGTGGGAGCAGTCTGTCTAGGTTCACAGTTTCTGAGGAAATGGTCCATCAGGATGGGAAAGGTGGAGTGCTAGAGCCGTTCTGCCTGTGTCTCTGGCAGCTGTGGCAGCTGTGGCATGTTTACATCTGGGTAGCTCAGGGAGCAGAAAGCTCAGGTCAGAAGCAGGAGAGGGTATCACCTTCAAGACTCATCCCCAAGGACCTACTTCTGCGAGCTAGTCCCTGAGTCTTAAAGGTTCTCCCAGAACAGTGCCGCCAGCTGGGACCAGATATTCAACACATGAGCCTGTGGGGAACATTTCACATGCAAACCAAGACACTGGGTAGTTCATAAACCACAGGGGGGCTTCTTTGGCCCACAAGCCTTGGAGGCTGGAGGGTTCAGTGCTAAGGTACTGATGGTTAAGGTCCGGTGAGGCCCTTTATGCTGCATCATGCCGTGGAGGAAGACAGATGGGCCACCATGTGAAGAGGATGGCCATATACGAGACTGGAGGGCTAAGGAAATCCATCCTTTTGCCTAGAATCGATTCTCACAATAACTAGCCCATTTCCATGATAACAGAGTTCGTCATTAATCTATGAGCTGTTGTCCTTGTGGTCTCCTCCATCCTTGAAAGTTCCATCTCTCAAAGTTTCACACTGGAGGATTGTTTCCAACACACAGACTTCTGGGAACACATTCAAGCTCCAGTATTAAAAGTACCTGGCAGGGTTCGGAGCTAACTGAAGAATCCACCTTATCCTTCTTGGGGACTAGGGCATCAGGGACTCTGTCTAGGATGAACTAAGACAGGAGTGTGGTTTTGTCTCTTCTTCAGGTCCTGACTTGGAATGAGGCCCATGTAGGATTTGGGGAAATAAGACTAAAATCAGCATCCAGCGTCATGTTCCCATGCACACCCCACTTTTGAAGTTTGGGGTATTGACAGAGTGTACTTTGGAAGTTCTGCCAGGGGGAGACATAGCACCCAAGGGGCTGCTTCTAAAATAGGCTCTGGTGCTCCCCAGCCAATATGCTGTCTGTTGCTAGAAGAGAAATATTTCCAGAGAGTGCAGCATCAGAGCGCCATAGCAAAGCTCTGGAGAATTTAGTGCCTCAGCGCCTCTTCTCCCTCTCATTAGGAGAGAGCAGTGGTGTTTTAAATGCTTTAAAGTGGCTCTTCAGTCAAGTAGGAGTTTATAAAAATAATTTCTGTGCAGGGAGGACAGAGGATGACAGGCAGCAGCCGGGTGAGGGTTGAGAGCACTGGGAAGGGAGACTAAGGAGGCTGCAAGCAGAGGCTGCTGGGTAAACTGGGCAGGCCCCTTAGCCCCCAAGTCAAGTGGAAGAAGCTTCACCACACTTAGCCTTGGGTGCAAAGAAGCATGTAGCAAAGAGGAGCTCAGGAGGCCAATGACCCAACTGATGGCTGGCCTTCCACCTGTGGGCTCTTGAACTCAATTAGGCTGGCACCAGGCATGGCAAGGGCCGGGAACCCCTCTAGGAGATGTAGTTCTGCTTCAAGGAACATAGCCGAACCAGTCCCCAAGATCCCTCTTGTCCTGGTACTCTGGAGTAGAAAGAATCTGCGTTCCTGCCCACAGCAGTCCCAGCGGAGAGGTCGGGGCCTGTCACAGTGACATTCCTGAAAACAGGGCCAGAAAACAAGTCTGGAAATCATGGTGGTCAATAGGCAGCCCTTTAAATGAAAAGGGGAGAGGAAGAGGAGGAGGAGGAAGAGGAAGTGATGATTCGGGAGCAGAGAGAAGTACTGATTAGTCAAAGCAAAAAGGAGGGCAGGGAGTGGGGAGGGTGGGTCTCTTAACAATCCTTCATCGGCAAAGCGCTCAGCCATGTCAGAGCTCACGAAGCTGCCCCCCACCCCCCGCCCCGGGAAGTGGAATGGAGTCGGTATCTACAGCTCAGAGCTCTTGCTGCTTGCCCAGGGTTTCTGGACAAGGAGTGGGGGGTGGGGAAATGCGCTCAAATGCAGACCACTCGGCTTCAAGTTCGCATCTTCTTAGGTTGCCTCAGTGTGCCACACTGTCTACCAAGGTAGGCATCAACATCTCCCCCCCCACGCGTGCCTTCCCTGGCATATCTGTACATAGCTACCTCTCTCGCTGTCAAAAGGGGGGCTATATTTTCACTCCCTCTGAATCTGGCTTGGCATTATAACTTGCTTTGAGCATCAGAATGTAGATGTGGTACCACTTGAGGTCCAGGCATTGACCTAAGAGGACTGGCAGCTTCCACTTTTGATCTAGACCCCACCACGGTGCTATGGTTTGAACATGACTTGTCCCCTAATAAAGCTAACTCTTCATTGTGGGGTGTTCAAAGGATGAAAACTTAATCTGACTGTGGGGAGGTGATGGGGTCAGATGAGCTCATTGGGTAGAGCTTTGTAAAGTGTCTTTGTAAAAAGAGGAAGACAGACCAAAAGACACCAGCCTGCAACTGGCTTCTTGGTCATGGTGTTTCATCACAGCAATAGAAACCTTAACTAAGACAAATTGGTACCAGGATCATGGGATACTGCTGTGACAGACCTGACCATGCTGTTTGGGGGAGGATTATGGAAGGACTTTGGAACTTTGTACAAGAAAAGTCACTGAGTGTCCAGTGCTTGGTGAGCTGTTCTATAGGAACTTGGAAGATAAGAATGTTGAGGGAAATGCAGATGATGGAGGCCTAACTTGTGGAGTTTCAGAGGGAAGTTTAAAGACTCTATCGGGGCTATTTGCTGTTTTGAATTAAAATTCTGTGATCCCGGTTAGCTGGGACTGAAGAATCAGTTATGATGAACAAGATACCAGAACCACTAAAGTGAAACCTTTGCTTTGTTGAGATACTCAATGCTGGTTGGCTGGAGCTGAGAGATTAGAGGTGATTAAGAAGAGACCAGCATCGTTAAGAAGAGGTCAGCGTCTTCTGGGAAGTGTTTCTTCAGAGTCAGCACACAGACGCTGTGTTCCAGAGGCGGCCAAGGTTGTAGCTCACTCTGGCAGCAGAACTTCGTAGTGTAGGAGCCACCCGGGTGGTACTGGTTTTGTCCCCCGGGTGGTACTGGTTTTGAAGGCATGAAGGGGTCAGAGAAAACCACTGAGGCGTGGCACTGTGAGAGGCCAGGAGAGGCCATTGGCGAAGGTGCAACCTCAGTGGCAGTTGAAGGCCCAGGACTGAAGAGGTCATGCAGAGAAGATGAAGCTTGGCACCATGAAGAGAGCCTGTGAGAGGCCATTGGTGAAAGTGCAGCCCAGTTGCAGCAGAGACCCCAGTGTTCTGGAGATGCCTGTGCCATGGTTGACCACCAAGAACAGCAGCAGCAGTGGAGTAGAGTGGAGCCAGCTGGAGCCCAGAAGACAAGCTGTGTGTGTCACAGAAGGCAGAGCTAGAGAAGTGACCCAAGACCCTTCCTTGGAGGAGCACAGAAGACATGAGTGAATCCCAGACATTGGACATTGAGGTGTTTACACTTTGGGAGTTCGGTTTTGCTTTGATTTGATTGTGACCATGCCCTGGTTCTTCCCTTTTGAAGTAAAAAAAATATATATTTAATATTTTTTTATTTTACAGGAGCCCTCACTTGAGAGACTTTAAATTTTAAAAGACTTTGGATTTTAGGAGAGATTGGCTGTTTTTAAGAGACTGAACTTTTAATGTATTTGAAATTGTAAAGACTGTGGGATTTTTTTTAAAGTTATTTATATGTTTAATGTGAGATCTTGGCGATGGATGAGAAAAGAAAGGTTGTGGTTTAACAGTGATGTGTTTGTGTGTCAAGTTGACAAGGGGTCAGTTGTGCTGGATAGTTTTATGTCAACTTGACACAAGCTAAAGTCATCTCAGAGGAGAAAACCTCAACTAGAAAAATGCCTTGGTAAGATTGGGTTGTAGGCAAGCCTGTAAGGTATTTTCTTAATTAATAATTGATGGGAAGGGCCCATCCCCTTGTGGGTGGTGCCATCCCTGGGCTGGTGGTCTTGGGTTCTATAAGAAAGCAGATGAGGAAGCCATGAAGACCAATCCAGTAAGCAGCACCCCTCCAAGGCCTCTGCTTCAGCTCCTGCCTCCAGGTCCATGCCCTGTTTGAGTTCCTGGCCTGACTTCCTTTGATGATGAGCAGTGATCTGGAAGTGTAAGTTAAATAAACTCTTTCCTCCCCAACTTGCCTTTTAGTCATGGTGTTTCATTGAAGCAGTAGAAACCCAAACTAAAACAGCATGCATGCTTACTGTCTGCTCTTACCACACAATGATCTCTGTCACCTCTGGATGCTGCCATCAAAAAGGCCATCACTAGATTCAGGCCTTCTTCAGCCTTAAACCTCCAATACTATGAACCCAAATAAGCCTGTTTTCCACAGAGCCTACCCAGTCTGTAGGATTGCACTGTTGGGCATGGCAAACTGATTGATAGGCATTGTGGCAAGCCTGGTGAGATGAAGATCTTATAAAGCAGTGGGTACACAGATCCATGTGTCCTGTGAAAAGGAAGAAGTCTGGCCATCCCACCAGCTACTCCAGAGGCCAGATGTGCCAGCAAAGCCATATGGATGTTCCAGCCCTCAGATAAACAGGGTCTCAGGGATGATCCAACCTGGTACCATGTGGAAGAGCTGTGGGTCCCAGCCTAGCCATCCCTGAAGAATTGTGGAAGATAAGAATCACAGTTGCTTCTTCTGTGATTTTGGATACTGAAGCAGCTCATTAGCACAGACTTCCTTCCTGGCACTGGAAAGACTCACCCAGCCTGGCTGTTCTGTTGACAGAACAGCACCAACCAGAGTTGATCCACAGACCTGGCTGCCATTTAAGATGCCATTCCTCCCCCAACCCAGCTATACACCTAAGGCTGAGTTCCCTGCCCCTTCTCCAGCTATGTTCACCACAGATGGAGACCTCTGAGTCAAGTATATCTTTGCTTGGCTTCCTCTCCAGACTTAGGGATAATTCTCTACGCACGAAGCATCCTTGGGTTTGATGTCATTTGTCAGTTGGTCTAGCTATTAGGTTAAATGGCCAAATCAGGTCCGACTGCTAATTCATTGCAAGTGGCACTCCAGTGAGCGGCTTTTATCAGTGGGATAATTCAATTTCCTTTTTTATATTTTGTTGCTAGCCAAGAGATCTTGGTCCAGCTGGGCAGAGCAGGCTTTTCTCACCGCCACTGTACTGGTCCTTGGACCACAGAGGCTACTGTGCCATGGACAACCCAGAGACTTCGGAGTATTTCCTACCCCCATGCCACCGTCTTCTAAAACGGCTGTACCTTGTCATACATGCTGTGCCTCAGCTAATAACGTGTTGTCATATAAATTAATTACAAAATGATTAATGTCAATTTTCCTTTCATCACAGATGGTAGAAGGGCTTGGGACCCAGGGAGAAGAGAGGAGGAGAGTGGAGGATGGGAAAAGGAGCTCCCTCTTTCCCATGGAGAGAGAAATGCCACAGTATCCGGGCACTCCCTGCATCTCTCCACCTTCAGCCACCCTGTGAGCCTCGGCAGGGAGATTTTTCTGAATAATGGACCATTTTCTTGTTTTAATCAGATGCAATTTTGCAAGCAGTTTTTATGATTTAGCAAGTCCATTAAAACTGGCATTTGTTCTGCTCCGGCACGCGAAAGGGGGCTCCGCAGAGCATAAACATTGGAAATTACTTATAGGGAGAGACAATATTAAAATTCCCCAGCCCAAGCCTGTTGTCTGAGAAATTCTGCTATCAAGCATCATGCCAGCTACCATCAGAGGCGCTGGAGATGTATCCTGCCTCCTCTTTACATGCCGGCTGGGGGCTCAAGAACTCAGGCAGCAATAAAGAGGCTGCTGCTTTCTCTCCAACACTTTGGGCATCCGGAGAGGAACGGGTCTTAAAGAGAACTCGCCAGGAGAGCAGGCCACAAGTGCAAGATCTCCAGGAAGAGGGTGAGTGAGCATGCCTTTAAGAGCCAGAGTGGCAAGTGCTTTCCTGCCCACAGCGAACAATAGGGTCTATCGGTACATAATTAAGGAGGCTGTTTTGTCAACTTCACTTGTAGTCAATTCTCAATTATCCCTGTAGGAACTGATGACCTGTTCAAATAAAAAACCCCGTTTCCGGCTCTCTGCTTTCCATTAGAGCTTCCTGTCTCCATAGAACCAACTCGAAGCTGCCGCCAGAGAGGCGTTGGGGAATGTTATGGCCGTGGGTGGGAAGTTTGGCCTCCAGCCTATGGTACCACTGGGAGGTGTGTTATCTTTAAGAAGCAGAGCCTAGTGGGAGAAGGCAGTCATAATGCCCTTGAAGGGGGGTGTTAGGACTCCAGTCCCCCACCTCCTTCCCATCCGCCATGAAGTCAGTGGCTTTGCTTCCCATTGTGATGTTCTGACTCCCTACTGGTCCCAAAGCCACGGAGCCATTTAAGCAGGACTCCACTGAAATCTCTTAAATTGTGAACCGGAATCTATCTTCCCTCTTCAAAGGTGTTTATCTCAAGCACTTTGTGTCAGTGACAGAGAGCTGGCCGGCACAGGAGCCTGTGCCCTCTCCGAGCCACAGTTGAATTCCCAAAGGTCAAACGAACAGTGTATCAAACTCCGTGGAACTCAGCAAACTGAGGAATGGCTTTTGTGAAGAGCAAGGACTGAAGACAGTATTGGTTTTCTGTTTTTCAAGGTGTTAATGTCTTAAGAATTAACAATTAGTACGTAAATAGACCATAGCCTTCTAGGAGCCAAGAGGAAGTGGGGGTGGGGAGAAGGGAACAAAACAACAAACAAACAAAAAACCAGGGAAAGGATGTAAATAACGATTTTTATGAAACAAGA
This sequence comes from Peromyscus nudipes, assembly GCA_902168325.1. NCBI lineage: Eukaryota > Metazoa > Chordata > Mammalia > Rodentia > Cricetidae > Peromyscus > Peromyscus nudipes. The sequence continues at coordinate 1,369 of CABHPH010162133.1, read as the reverse complement.
AGACTTGGAAAATGAACATATGTTCAAGAGGGCAAACTCATTTACAAAGCAAGAAACATAAAGACAAAATAACATATAAACATAGAAAATGGGACACAAGTGTTTATTTTCTCTCCCTCCTGAATTTCTTTTTTTTCCCCCCCCAACATGGTATTTTTTGTTGATTATTTGGGAATTTCACATAGTGCACCCTGATCATATTCACTTCCCTGTCCTCCCAGGTCCACCCCCCCCCTTGTGACCCTTCCCCCCCCCCCCCCAAAAAAAAAGAAGGAAAAAGAAGAAAGAAAAATAAATTTAAAAGTCCAGTTGTGTCGCCCATATACTCACTGGATGGTGGTCAAAGTCCCAGCGGCCAGCTCCTTAAAGAAAACTGAGTCCTTCCCCACCTGTACCCATCCCCCACCCCCACCAGGGCCAATCAGTTGTGGAGAGCTATACTTCAGCATCATTTTCAACACCATTATCACAATTTTTATTTTTATTTTTTTAATGAGACAGGGTTTCTCTGTGTAACTGCCCTGACTATCCTGGAACTATCCTGGAACAGACTGGCCTCGAACTCACAGAGATCCAACAGCTTCTGCTTGGGATTAAAGGCATGCTGGGATTAAAGGCCTGTGCCACCACCACCCAACTCCAGTATCACAATTTTTAAGAGTTCTCTTCGATGGCTTCCTGTCTAGGCTGTTACCTCTTAGGGGGAAGGGTTGTCACAGAAGCCTTCTTTGACTCAACTTCGAGTCTACAGTCATCAGTAACACTGAAAAAACGAGCTCCCTTGCCCTTTACAGTCAGCAGGAGCACGGGTCATAGACTTCCACATAGTTTCTGGCCATTGCATAGACCACGGACATCCACATGGCCTCCTGCATCAGTATGTGCCAGAGAGCCTCAGCATGGTCTCCAGTAGCAATACAATCCACGGACATCAACAGGGTCCTCTGTCACAGCATGGGCCACGGACACCATCGTGGCCCTCCCTCAATGGTAGCACAGGCCACTGATATCAAGGTGGCCTCGGGGGCAACAATGTGGCCTCCAGGGAAACATGGACCACAGACACCAACATGGCTCCAGGCTGTGGCTCAGACCACAGAGATCTACATGGGCTTCGGTGGTAGCACAGGCCACAGAAATCAATACGGCCCCTGGCTGCAGCAGAACCACAGACCCCAACGTGGCCCTCGGTGGCAGCACAGACTGTGGACATCAACATGGCCTCAGGTGGTAACACAGACCACTGAATTTTTATTGAAATGAAAGCAAAACACAAAAGGCAACTCTAAACTCACAGGAACCAAAAGAGCAGAAAAGGAGACATTGGCAATCAAAGATGTGAACGACTTCAAGAAGACAGAAGGCGACC
>CABHPH010162131.1:0-39891 GCA_902168325.1 Peromyscus nudipes | reverse complement strand
GTGGAGGGAGAGCGCATAGTTTGTTACCTCTCTCTTTTCTCATTTCTCTTGAAGGTAAGGGGTCGGCTCCCCAGACAGTAGCTGGAGGTCATGGGTCAGGCTTGTCCTTGTTTGTATACAGGGCCTGGACACTGTCCGTTCACACACTTGGACTCTCAGGCTGCAGAGTGGACATTCCCTTTTGTGAATCTTCAGCACATCTGGCAGCACATCATTTTAATGACATAACTTCTGATCTTGCTAAGGAGCTAGCACAGGAAAGTAGGATGTTAGGCACATAAAGGATTGTATTAATAATAATAAATTTTTAGATTTACATGGGAAAGAATTGAGTTTCATCATGGCCTCTTCCCATGCATCACTACACATTTTTTCTCCCTTTCCCTCCCCCACAGCCATTGTACCAGTTACTTTCTGTCACCTTCACACACATTGGAGACACCTGGGAAGAGGGAAACTCAACTAAGGAATTGTAGACATGTCTGTACAGCGTTTTCTTGATTGCTAATTGACAGGGGAGGGCCCAGCCCACTGTGGGTGGGGCCAACCCTAGGCAGGTGGTCCTGAGTTGTATAAGAAAAGTAGCTGAACATGAGCCATGAAGAGCAAGCCGGTGGGCAATGTCCTCTGTGGTCTCTGTCTCGGTTCCTGCCTTGAGCTCCTGCCCTGGCTTCCTCCTAAGGACAGTAACCCGTAAGATGAACCCTTTCCTCCTCCAGTTGCTTTTAGTCAATATTTTATCCCAGAAACAGAGAAATAAACTAGGATACCGTCCCTCCCTCCCTCCCCACCCCTAGCTACTTTACTTCCTTCTCCTAGTTTCTGCTCCTATACTTACTTCATTGCCCTTCATTTCTACCTCCCTTAAGACCTCTTCCTCCCCTCTCAGAAGCTCCTTTATAGCTTTATGACCTATAACACACACACACACGGACAGAGAGAGAGAGAGAGAGAGAGAGATTTTAAATCTCAGATCTGCATATAAGATAAAACATGTGGTATTTGTTCTTTTGACCCTGGCTTATTTTGCTTAAAGGAATTATTTCCAGTTTTCATCAAATTTTCTGCAAATGTCATGATTCTTCTTTACGGCTGAATAAAATTCCATTGTGTGTATATATACTACATTTACCAGTTGATGGACGCCTAGGCTGGTTCCAGTTCCTGGAAATTGTGAATAGTAGAAGCAGCAAACATGGATGTAGGCCCATGGAGTTTTAAAGGACAGAAACACTCATTCAGTGAGAAGCATCCCACCTCATTTGGGTGTCAAGGAGAAGGTTCTAGGCATGTGGATTTCAGGAAAGTCCACCACATTTAAGGGTATCCTGCATGCTTTTTCTTTTTTTTTTTCCAGTTCAGGGAGTTGGTTCCTTTTGAGAATGCAGCCTTCCACCTCTGTGTATGAGTGGGCTCTCAGTTCTATTCTGCAGCATTAGGTCCATGGAGCCGTGAGCACCGTCTCTCTGGTCTGCTCCTGATGGGCCCTGTGTTCTCTGATGCAGGTGGATGATCTGAAAGCCAAGCTTGCCACCCAGGAGGTGGAGCTGAGGCAGAAGAATGAAGATGCAGACAAGCTGATTCAGGTGGTGGGTGTGGAGACCACCAAAGTGAGCAGAGAGAAAGCCATCGCAGATGAGGAGGAGCAGAAGGTGGCCCTGATCATGCTGGAGGTACAGCAGAAGCAGAGAGACTGTGAAGAGGACCTGGCTAAAGCTGAGCCTGCCCTTACAGCAGCCCAGGCAGCCCTCAACACGCTCAACAAGGTAGGACACTCAGGCAGCCTTGCCTACCTTTCTCACCTAACACCTGGTTCTCATAAATTGATCCAGGGCACATCTGGGAGGGCTGAGGGTGGGCCTCACAGCAGCCACAGAAGCTGCTTATTCAGTAAGTAAATATCAGTTTAAAGGGACTACACGGTAGAGCCCAGGAATTATTAATGGAATCCTAAAATTGTGAATCTTAGAAACAACCCAAAAGAACATGAAAGAGCAATTAGTCCAGCCTCCCCACTTTACAGATGAGGAAATCAAGACCTAGGGAGGAGCTTTACATGCCGAAGGTCACAAATTTTGAGAGCTGGGACTCTGAATTTGTATTTTCAGAACTCAATCCCAGAGGTTTGTCTGTTATGTAAGCCAGGGTCATTTTCCCCACCAGTTACCACAGGCCGCACAGATTGGTAGGTACTTAACTTAAACATTTACGCTCTTGGGCTTAAAGCAGGTGCTGGTTCCAAACTATATTAAAAATAAAAAAAAAATAGGGCTGGAGAGATGGCTCAGAGGTTAAGAGCATTGGCTGTTCTTCTAGAGGTCCCGAGTTCAACTCCCAAGCAACCACATGGTGGCTCACAAACATCTGTAATGAGATCTGGTGCCCTCTTCTGGAATGCAGGGATACATGCAGGCAGAACACTGTATACATAATAAATCTTTAAAATAAAATAAACCACAAAACCAAAATTAATACACATGCAACTAAGTGGCAGCAGCATAATTGTGCATCAACTAAGTTTAAGTCATATTTGGTGCAGAAAGTGTGACTTTGAGATGTATTCATCAAAGTCTCTTTAAATTACTCTGTGGATGAGGCAAGCACATGGCTCTCTGGTTCTCCTTTCTTGTTTTTTCACAATGAACTTTCCCATTTGATAACCATGGTTGAGAAGCAAAGGAAGAAGGAAAGAGATGGGTGAGCGGACACATTTGCTATGAGGTGACGCCAGAGAAGGGCTGGGAACTGACTTTTCCTTTCTTTATTTTTCTGGGTTTTTGTTTTGTTTTGTTTTGTTTTTTTGTTTTTTTTTTTTTTCGAGACAGAGTTTCTCTGTGTAGCTTTGCGCCTTTCCTGGATCTTGCTCTGTAGACCAGAAAATCCACCTGCCTCTGCCTTCCGAGTGCTGGGATTAAAGGCGTGCACTACCACACCACCACCACCACCACCACCACCACCACCACCACCACCACCACCACCACCACCACCACCCGGCCGACTTTTCCATTCAGAGGCCCACAGCAGTTCCTGGGAGATGCTGCTCTAGTCCGGGGACCTCTCCCACATGCACTGCTTCCTCCTGATCTTCCTGGGGCTCTGGCAATTTATTTCACGCTATGAATGAGCATCTTGCAGCAGATCGAAGAAAACAGTTGGCAGCTCTGCCCTGCAAGGGGCTTGCTCACTTCTCAGCCACTGCAGATACCTGTGTCTGTGTCGACTCCAAATAAGTTGGATTTTTGTTCATATTTTTTTACTTAATTTTTTTCATACGATATGTTTTGATCATACTCTTGCTCCTCTCTGATCTCCTCACATCCTTAACCACCCAGCTTTGTGTCCTTTTTCTCTTTCTCTCAACATAAACAAAAAACCTGATAAGAAAAAAAAAAGTACACACACACAAAGAAAACATGGAGTCCCTTTTCTGTTAGCCAACTACTCCTGGGCATGAGACCTGCCCTGGGATGTGGTTCATATACCCAGTGTCACTCTGTTGTAGAAAACTAATTTTTCCTTTCCCAGTAGGTATCAATTCAATTGCAAAAAGCTTCTTGGTCAGGAGTGGGTCACTGTGTCCACTTCCCTTCTCAGTGCAGGGATTTTGTGTGTTTGAACCTATACAAGTCTTTTGTGTACAGACACAGTCTCTGTGAGATCAGATGTATCAGATGTGCATCCATTCTCTTGTGTCAGGCTCCTCCCTAATTACATCACCCATGCCAGCCTTCAGACCGGCAATTAGATGGCACTCAGCACCACCCCATGCCCCTACACCTCATTTTATTCCACCTAACCCTACCTAGATTTCAAAACAAAACCTCTATCTCTCTCTCTCTCCCCCTCCCCCTCTCCCTCCCTCTCCCTCCCTCTCTCCCTCCCACTCTCTCCTTCTCTCCCTCTTTCCCTCTCTCCCTCTCTCCCCTGACTTCTAGAATACACACAAAAAGGAATATCTGTATACCCCTGGCTTGTTCACTGATAATTTCTTACTAAGAAAATTAACATCTTTCTTTGTCGTAGAATATTATTTAAGGTGTGTTACTTTTTTTTATGTTGCATTTGTTTAACTCTGTAAAGCTGTGTTACTTTGCCTGTCTAAAACACCTGATAGTGTAATAAAGAGCTGAACAGCCAATAGCAAGACAGGAGAGAGAAATAAGTGGGGCTGGCAAGCAGAGAGAAGAAATAGGAGGAGAAATCTGGGAGAAGCATCAAGGAATAAGTAGCCAGAGAAGGAGGAGGACATCAGGGGCCAGCCACCCAGCTACACAGTAAGCCAGAGTAAGAAACCAAGAAAGGTATATAAGAATAGAAAAGGGAAAATTCCAGAGGCAAAAGGTAGATGGGATAATTTAAAGTTAAGTAAAGCTGGCTAGAAACAAGCCAAGCTAAGGTTGGGCAGTCATATTTAAATATAAGCCTCCTTGTATGATTTATTTGGAAGCTGGGTGGCGCCCCCCCCCAAAAGAGCCAAAACAGCCAACTATATTTCTTAAGATCTTTCAATACACGGATTGCATTTCCTAAGATAGTCTGGAGCAAATATAGTATATTTACTGTGCTACTTTCACAGTCATCTATCTTTACTGAGACTCTGCCTCCTCATTGGCCAAGAGGAAGCAGTGATGATATAAAGTCCCCCCCCCCATTGTTATAATGTCTAGATGAGATAATGTATGAAAACTAGGTAATCAATAACAGTCACTAAGAAAAACTTCATTGCTGTCAATATTGTCATAGTCAGCATAATCATTTCGATTTTCATAAAACCAGAATGAAGCGAACACCCATAAACTCTCTGGTTGGTTGTTTAGTTGATAGATTGGTAGATAGAAAAAAAATACAGAGTGTAAGTCAATAATCTGAGAAATGATAGACTCAAATCATCCTGGATCCCTCTGCCACAAAGGAGGTGAAATGTGTGTTTAGTCACTGCCTTCTGCAGACAGCATGATAGGTTGTTCCCCTTCCTAGCTGTCTGGAATGGTGCAGTTTCTTCTTCCATTTCATTTTCCTACAACATAGGGGAAGGTGGAGATTAGTAGGCTCTTTATTATACATAAATATATATGTCAATCTATTAGAAAGTTTGATGTTATTTTTATAATATACCCAGGATCCAAATGCTTGAGTAATCTCTCCTGCATCTGCTTGATGAAAGCATGTTCATCTTCTGGTGGTGTGTACCTCTTTGCCTCAGTGTAGTCTCATAGTGATCTGAGATCTTCTCTCCCCTTTATTAAACACTGACAAATTATAAGGGGGTGTGTGCTTATGGGGGTTATGTATATGTCTATGTGGAATGATTAAGCTAATTATCATATTACTTGCCTCAATATTTAACAATTTTGTGCTGATAAGATTTGAAATCTATTCTATTCATACTACAAAAATGTATATCCCTTAACTATTAACTATATATTTACCACAGTAGGATAGATCTCCAAATGCTGATGCTTTGACATTAAGCCCTCCATACTATCCTAATCCATCTGGTTTCTGGCAGCCACTGCTACATTCTCTACTTATGTGAGCTTAACTATTTTAGATTCTACACATAAATAATGTCATGTGATGTTTGCCTTTATTTCTTTGGTTTATTTCATGTAGCATAATGTTTTCCAATTACATCCGCCCTCTCTCAAGTGAAAGATTTTCATAGTACCCGCTTCATCTCCTGGTGGGCCTTGAGTTTTTTCTTACTCTAGCATGCACAGTAGTGAACATGAAGGTTCGGGCATTTCTTTGGTGCACTGGTTTTAGAGCATTCAGGTAAATACCCACAAATGAATTGTTGGATGATTCAGTGATTGATGGGGTTTTTCTGAGACATCTGTGTTGTTTTCTATAATGTCTGTGTTATTCTACATTCCTGTCAGGAGTGTACAAGGGTTCCCCTTTCTCTATGCCCTTGTCAGAGGACTCATCATCAAATCCTCTAAGAGGCTGGGGTGAAAGGGCATTCTAGCTTGTGTTTCCCTAATGAATGCTGAGACTCATAGCTATGAGCCATTCACGTGTCTTCACTTAAAACTATTTAAACCCTTCACCTTTTGTTGCATGGATTGCTTCTCGACTATGGAGTTGCTTGACATCTTCATGGATTTTAGATGTCAGCTCCAAATCAGTGTGTGGGTTACAGATATTTTCTACCAGTATGTAGATTTTCTCCTTACTCTATTCTTTCCTTTGCCATGAAGAAAAACTTTTTATATAATCTATGTCCATTTTTGCTTTTGTTTTTTACTTATGTAATGTATAGTATAGTGTGTAGTATAATGTCTAGTGGTTTTACACCATCAAGCCTTAGACTTGAATCTGTAATGCATTAGGAATTGGTTTTTATATGTTGCCTAAGTATTCTCTTTTAATCCTTTGCATTTGAAGACCCAGTTTTCTCACATTGTTTATTGGATGAGATGTATATTCTTGATATCTTTATCAAGAATCAACTGCCCATTGACTAGTAGGTTCAATCCTGGGTATTTGGTTCCATTGGTCAAATTGTCTATTTTTATGCCAGTATCATGTGGTTTTAATTAATATCACTTTATAATAGACTTTGAACTCAGGCAATAAGATGCCTCCAGTTTTGTTCTTTTGGGGTTTGTGATTTGCTCTATCTGTAAATCCATATGTACTACAGGTTCAGCTTTTCTATATCTATGAAAATTGCATTTGAATCTTGAAAGGAATTATACAAAATCTGTAGATCACTTTGAGTAGTGTGGACATTTGGTAACTTTTTCTAATCCATGATCACATACTATCTTTTCACTTATCTGTGCCTTCACTATCTGTGATTGTTTTATATTTTCCAGTGTTCTTCTCTCTTACCTTCTTGGTTAAATTTATTTCCGAGTGTTTTGTATATCTATTGCAAATGGGATTTGTGGTAGTTTCAATGAGAATGGCCCCTATAAGCTCATGTGCTCAAATGTTTGGTCCCCAGTTGGTAGAACTGCTTGGGAACAATGAGAAGGTGTGGCCTTGGTACAACTGGGAGTGGGCTTTGAGGTTTCCAAAGCTCACACCAAGCCTCTCTCTCTCTCTCTCTCTCTCTCTCTCTCTCTCTCTCTCTCTCTCTCTGTGTGTGTGTGTGTGTATGTATGTATGTATATGTGTATGTGTATGTGTGCATGTGCATGCATGCGTGCTGCCTGTAGATCAGGGTATAGCTCTCAGCTACTTCTTCAACATCATGCCTGCCTGCTGTCTTGTTCTCCACCATGAACATAATGGACTAACAACCATCTGAGACTGTAAGTAAGTCCCAATCAAATGGTCTCCTCTATAAGTTGCCTTGGATATGGTATCTCTTCGCAGCAATAGAACAGCAACTGAGACAGGATTATTCTCTTGGTTTCCTTTTTGGAACAGTCACTGTCAATGTGGAGAAATGCTGCTGGATTTTTTGCACTGACATTCTTTGTCTCCTACAACTTTACTGGTCTCATGGTAGTTTCATCAGTGGTTAGTGGATTGTTTAAATTCTGTAGATGGTATAGTCGGCAAACAGCAACAGTTTACTGCATCCTTTCCTACTTGTATGCCTTTTATTTCTTTGTTACTTTATTTCTCCCACAAGGACTTGAACTCCTATATTGAATGATAGTGATAAGATTGGCTATCATTTTCATCTTCCAGACTTTAGGAGGTGGGATTTCAGTTTTCCATCACTGCACATAATGTTAGTTGTAGGTTTACTTTATATGGAGTGCATCCCTTCTTATCGTCATGGTGTGCTGAAGTGCATCCCTTCTATACCTAACTTGTTAAGTGTTTCTGTCATAAAACACTTGAATATTGTTTAAGGATATTGTTAATGCTTTTCTACATCTAAGAAAAGACTCTTTGCCCTTTCATCTGTTAGTATTATTGAACCATCCTTGCATCCCAGGGATAAATCCTGTTTGATATCGGTGAGTGGTCCTTCTAAAGTACTGTGGAATGAAGCTTGCTGCCATCTTGTTCATCTTTGTTCATCAAAGATCTTGGGCTATTGGGCTATAGTCTTCTTGTGAAGTCCTTTCTGCCTTTGGTGTCAGAGTAATGCTTGCTTCATAAAGGAACTTGAAAGTATTTCTTCGTCTGTGGTTTTGAAGGTTTGGGGGGCTGTATTTTATTTTTTAAGAAGTGTTTACAATATGTTGCTGTTGAGTCATCTTTAAAGATTTTGTGAGATTCATCACTGAACCCACCAGGTTCATTTACTTGAGAGAGGATTTTTAGAACTGATTAATCTCTTTGTTTATTATCAGTCTGTTCAGATGCCCTATTTCTTCATGGCCCACTCTTTTATGTGCAAATTTGTCAATTTCTCCTAGCTTATCCAACTTGGGGGATATGACTGTTTAGGGTAGTCTCTTATGGTCCTTTATATAAGTAGTCTTTTTATACCAGGAGTGTGATCCTCCATTAATTTCCCTTTGTGTTCAAAATACAGTCCAAAGTAGTCGTCATGACTGCAAGGCACTATGGAATTTCTCCTATGATGCCTCTTCTGTCACAGGGACAGTTGTGTTTGTCTTTGCTATTCTCCACTGCCCATACTGACCTCTCTCTGTACCTCCATTATTTCACCCACAGCCAAGAGCTCTGAATAAACATATGAAATGTCCATTCCCTGGTCCTTTGCTCTTCTTTCAGGTGTTTTCTCAAATTACTAACAAAAAAAATATCAGTTTCAGAAAATTAATTTATCCATGAAAACATATAATCCAAAGCAATGTCAGTAATTATATACACAAAAATGCTAACTGAAAATTTTATGTCATCATTTGGAGAGAAAAGTCACTAAAGGTAAGAAAATAATCAAAATCAATGTTTGAAAAGGAAAAGAAAATAGATGCACAAACATGCTCTTTGTTGATTAGGATGAAGTATGGAAGTAATAGCAAAGTAAAGTGCATGCGGTAGCCTCTGGCAGCAACAGTCAGGGTGTATGGGCTTGCATCTGTTCTTAGTCTCCTCCTATTAAGGTTTATAAGCTGTGTGTATGTAATCCACAACAGAAACAAACCATTTCAATGACTTGAGAGCATGGATGAGAGCAGAGCTAACTGCCCAACCAGGTAGGAAATGGAAAAGAAAGCTGATCAGGCCAATATTATTAGGATGGAATCTGTGGTAAGAAGGAATATCCCACTTAGGAAAGACTGTTTGCAAAAATATGGGACACGGTGTGAGTGAGCTGCAGGTATAAAAGTAGGTGGGTCTGATGCTGATAAGACAGGAGAGGCTGTAAAACTGAGCCAAGCAACACTAAGATTTACCAACAAGGAGTGTTTACTCTCTCCAGGTAACAAGGAGTGTTTACCCTCTGCAGGTGACAAGAGTCAAATGGCTCTTTGTTTGTTTGTTTGTTTATTTTGATAGAGTAAGATGGACCTAGGTGGTCCATATATAGTTTTAACTAAAACAAACACTGCTTCATGATCTGGAAGGCTCCTGGGTGTTATTCCCAAACCCTTTAGCATTCCCAGGACTCTGGCACTTAAGAACCATTTCCCTGTTTGCTCACTGTTCTCAGAGATAAAAATAAATCTTTAGCCAATGCATAAACAATACCTGTAAATCAGAGCTCAGAAGGAACTGCATAGTCTATCTCCATCGTGGCAGTTTTATTTTGCTTTTATTACTCAGATGAAATAAATCCAGTGTAACTTTCCCTGCCTTAGTTTAGGAGTATTTTATCTTTTAATGTCATGGCCTTTTCCCCTCCACAGAGTTACCTGTAATTTTCTGTTTCCCTTGCATTTTTACAGTGAATTTATTTTTATTATACATATAATATTCAGTGGCTTTTTTATCACTAAATAATTCAAATGGCAAAGAACACACAAGGTCAAATATAAAGTCCTTCTCATTTCCCATCTAGCCACAGCTTTCTCCCAAGAGGACCCCCTATAACAATTCAGGGGTCTCTACCCAAGCAATTCTTCATTCATTCATATTTCTGGAAACACACATAGAATGTATTATAATTTGGCTAGGTGTAGTGCACACCTATAATCCCAACACTTAGAGAGCAGAAGCAGAAAGATTAATGAAAACTCAAGGCCAGGGCTACATAGACTGTTCTGGCCCAACTAGAGCTATAAAAAAGAAGTAGTATGTAAATATAAATGCAAGTCAATAATACTAACTGAATTTCTCTTTTGATTGTATATGTTTGTGGTATGCAACATGATGTTTTAATGTCTATAATGAAATAATTAATCAAGGAAACTATCAAAGCCATCATTTCACATGCTTCTAGTATGGTATGTGTCTTAATTTTATTCTCCTATTGCTGTGATCAAAAACACTGACAAAGGCAACTTAAGGGCAAGGAGGTTTCTTTTAGCTCACAGTCCCATGTGACAGTCCATCATAGCAGATATCAGAGTGGCAGGAGCTTGAGATGGCTGGTCACAAGGCCTCTATAGTCAAGATGGCAAAGAGCAAGGAATGGATGCTTGGTGCTACTCATCTTGCTTTCTCTATTTAATACAGTCCTGAATCCTGTGCCTGGGGAATGGTCCTGTCCACAGTGTGATGGGTCCTTCCATATCTATTAATGTAATCAAGATAATTCTCCACAGGCATGCCCAGAGGCCCATCTCCCAGGTAATTCTAGATTCTGTCAGATTGACAATTAACACACTACTCATCTCCATTAGTTAGGGTTTCTATTGCAGTGATAAACATCATAACCAAAAGCAACTTGTAGGAGTGGAAGAAAGGATAGGTATTGCACCTTAGGACTCCAGGATTACCCTCCATCACTGAGAGGAGTGAGGGCAGGAACCTGGAGGCAGGAACCGATGCAGAGACCATGAGGAGGGCTGCTACCGGCTTGCTCACTCATGCCTTGCTCAGCTGCTTTCTTATGACACCAGGACCACTAGCCCAGGGGTAGCACCACCTACTGTAAGCTGAGCCCTCCCATATCAACCACTAATTAAGAAAGTGCATTACTAATTTGCGCATAGGCCAGTCTTACAGAGGCATTTTCTCAATTGAGAGTCTCTCTTTCCAAATGACTCTAGTTTGTGTCAAGTTGACATAAAACTAACCAGCACCCCATCACAGTGAATGCAGGTGTTAAGAGCACCTGAAACTTACTTTCTTAGTAAATTCCCTATGAGAGATACACAGACAGAGAAGACACATGTTTTCTTGGCTATAGAGAAAAGGGATCATTTACACTCTGATATCTATGTGACTGAAAAGTAATGTATATGGATCCCCAAAAATAAAGCAACTGAAAAAAATGTTGTTTCCCTTGTGAGATGGAAACAACCTTGTCTATCAGCAGGTAAATGGATTAAATATTGATTCCATGTATGCTGAGTGACATAGGCAAAGAAAAATGATTTGTGAACTTCCCTGTGTATAGAATCTTTTCTTCCCCCTCACAAAATGATTTAATGTGGGTACCTATCATGAAACTTCACTTAATACATTAGAATGTCCCATGTTTGACTTACTGTGTATTTTATTGGTTCATCTATTATTGAGCACTTAGGGTTTGTGTTTGTTTTTGTTTTCATAATGAAAATATTCTTATACATCATATTTTAAACTGCAAGTCACTTTGGGGTCAAATAAGTACAGTTCTTTGGTTGAACATTGTGACAGGCTGAATAGTATCCTTTCCAAAAACATCCAAACTGTAATCCCTGGGATGTGTGAGATGTTACCGCATGTGGAAGGAATGGTTCTAGAGATATGGTTAAGTGAAGGACCATAGGGCGGGAGATTATCCTGGCTAGTCCTGGTGGACTCTGCATATAATCACAAAGATCTGCAGGAGTGGGAGACAGGAAAGCCGAAGAGAGAAAGTGCTGTGTGATGGGAGAAGTGGAGAAAGACGTGTGATGCAGGCCATGAGTGTGGGAGCCAGGACAACCGTGAGGAGCTTGGAGAGGCATGGAGTGTGTTCTTACAGCTTCAGAGGGAGCCAGCCTTTCCAGTATTTCATTTCCATGTTGTGCTTCCAGAACTGTAAGAGAGCAAATCTGGGTGTTTTGAAATCACTGAGTTATAGAAGCAATAAGGAACTCAACATGTTCTTTTTAATAAATACCACCTGATTTCTGTTCAAGATGGCTGCTCTTGTTAATACTTACAAATACAGATCGTCCCTACTTCTTTGCTGATCTTGGATATTTTCAGACATTTTAGTTTTCCTCAAATGAGTAAAAATTTACTTTTAATTTGAAACAGTTTCACTTATGATACATGGCATATATTCACATATTTAGATTTTTCTTCTCCATTTGCTAGTAAGAGTTTTGGCCCTTTTTTTTACTTTAGTTTTGAGATTACAATATAATTACAATATTTCTCTCTTTCCTTTCTTTCTTCCAAACTCTCCCATATACCCCTCCCTCTCTCCTCAAATTCCTGGCCTCTTTCAACAATAATTGTTACCACATTCATATATGTATTTTCCTATACATGTCTATATTCCAAGTTATAACCTGTTGAATCCATGTAATGGTACTTGTATGTATGTTTTCAGGGCTAGGCATTTGGCACTGGACAACAAATTGCTGTGTTCTTCCCTAGAGAAGGACAATCTTTCCTGTTCTCAGCTTTATTCAGTTGCCTATAGTTCTTTGGGTAGGTTTAAGGCCTCATGGGCTTTTCCCCATCTACTTTGGCATGTCTGTATTGGTGTCCTTGTTCAGCTCATGTTTGAGTGGTAATGTTGGTGAGACTTTATGGGTGTAGCTTCTGATGTTACTAGGAGACACAACCTCACAGCAAACTCCCTGATCCTCTGGCTCTCAGAATCTGTCTGCCCCCACTTTCACAATGTTCCCTGGGCTGTAGGTATAGAAGTGTTTTGTAGATGTATCCATTGGGACTGGGCTCCACAACTCTGCTTTTTGATTGGTTGTGGTTTTCTGTAGTGGTCTCCATCTGCTTCAAAGAGGTTTCCTTGATGAGGGGTGAAGACTACCCTTACCTGTGGGTGTAAAAACACATGTTTATAGATTGTTATTAGAGATTATGCTGGATTAGTAAATTAATGGTTATAGATTCTCCTCCAATAATCATGACTTCACTAGCACTGAATAGTTAGTAGGTTTCCAGTACCAGGCATGGTTTCTCTCTTGCTGAATGAATGTGAAGTCCAAATCGAGAGCTGTTGGTTACCTCCAAGGTATGCATGCCACTTACTGCACCCCTGCGGTTATCATGCCATCCTGGTTATTGATGTGCTTCATAGGCATCGTAGCTAAGTAGGACTGTTGGTTGCCTTCCTCCTTTGGAAGCTTTCATGGCACCTTATGGTACCATAAAAGCCAGTCTTCAAGGAGTAAGTGTTCAGGTCATCTCCAGCTCAAGGGTATTTGGGCGCTTTTTCTAAAGTATATGATGTCTTCAACAATAGGGACTTTCCTTCCACCTCTGGGAGGGGGGTAACCAAGGACAACAGCTGTACCATCTGCAAACAAACCTCTTCTTTCCTTATGTGTATCTCTTTAGTTTCCTTCTCTTGCTTTATTGCTCCAGCTGGTACTTCTAGCTCAATGTTGAAAAGTAATGGGGCAGTGGGCATACCTGTATAGTTCCTGACTTCAGTGGAATCGCTCCAAATTTTTCCCCATTTCAGATGATGTTGGCTGTGGATTTCTTGTATATAGCATTTATTGTACTGAGGTATGTTCCCTGTAGCCCTGCATTCTCTAGGACTTTTATAATGAAGGCATTTTTGGGGGATTTTTGTCTAAGAATTTATCTTCATCTATTGCTATGATCATGTGATTTTTGTCTTTTAGTCTGTTTATGTGGTTTATTGCATTTATTGACTTGTATATGTTGACTCATCACTGCACTTCAGGGAAAAGCCAAGTTGGTCATGGTGTATAATCTTTCTGGTACATGTTTTATTCTGTTTTCAAGTACTGTGTTCTTCCTGATTTTTTTCATGTGGGCACTTAGAGCTATAAATTTCCCTCATGGGACTGCTTTCAATGTGTCCCAGAGGTTTTGTGTTGTATTTTAATTTTCATTTAGTTCCAGGAAGTTTTTTCTTTCTTTCTTTCTTGGTTTCTTCAACCCATCCATTATTCAGTAACGAGTTGTTTAATCTCCATGAGTTTGAAAATTACTAGAGGGTTTTTGCTCTCAATTGTAAGTTTTATTGCATTGTGGTAAGGTAGGTTACAGGAAAAAATTTCAATCTGTCTGAATTTGTTAAGATTGTGTGTGTGTGTGTGTGTGTGTGTGTGTGTGTGTGTGTGTGTCCCAGGATGTTCTATTTTAGAAAGGCTCCCACGTGCTGCTGAGTAGAATGTGTATTCCCTGGTGTTTGGGTAAAATATGCTGTAGATATTTATTAACTCCATTTGATGTATGATGTCAAATAATTCTGATGTTTCTTTTTTATTTTATACAGATGACCTGTTTATTGTAGAAAGTCAGGTATTGAAGTCATCTAATATTAATGGATTGATGTTAAACTGTGTCTTTAAATCCAGTAGTAGATTTTGATTTTTTTTATGAAGTTGGGCACCCCAGAGTGTGCATGCATGTTTAAGACAGTAATGTCTTCTTGGTTAACTGTTTCCTTGATTAGAATGAAGTGTTCATCTTTATCTCTTCTTATGAGTTTTAGTTGAAATCTATTTTCTCAGATATTAGGATAGTGACTCTTGCCTCCTGGGTCCCATTTGATAAGAGTACTTTTGTCCATCCCTTTACTCTAAGGTGGTACCTATCTTTAAAACTAGCATGTATTTTTCATAGGCAGCAGATAGATGGATTTTTTTTTGATCCGTTTGGTCAGTTTGTATCTTTTGAATGGAGAATTGGTACCATTGATATTTAAAGTCTTTATTCAAATGTGTGTGTTAATTGTGGTCAGGTGTTGGATTTTGGCGGTGATGTTTGTGTTCTCCATGGTATTTTGTGTTTTAATAATTGTGGATTTGTACTTATTTCCAGAGTCTCTCTGCTATGCTCATTCCTCTCCAGCCCAAAATGTTGCTTTCTGTATTTTCTTTAGATTTGGTTTTTTACATATAATTTTTTTAGGATGCTTATGCCATAGAAAACTTTTCTTTCTCCTTCAATCATGGCAAATAGTTTAGCTGGGTATGTTGTTCTTGTTTGGCCATCAGTCTTTTAGAATTGGAATGCATTGTTCCAGGCTCTTCTGGCTTTCAAAGTTCTCATTGAGAAATCAGCTGTTATTTTGAAGGGTTTTCCTTCATATATGGCTTTCAGTTTTCTTCTTGCAGCTTCCAATATGCTTTCTTTGTTATATATACTTAGTGTTTTAATGATGATATATCATGGGGATCTTCTTTTAGTCTTGTCTGTTTGGTGATGTGTGGGTTTCTTGTATTTGTTTGAGTGTGTCTTTTCTTAGTTTGGGGAAGATATTTTCTATGATCATGTTGAAAATCTGGTCTGTGCCATTGACTTGGGACTCATCTATGCTTGTAATTCAAAGCTTTGTCTTTTTCATGTTGTCCTGTATTTCCTGCGTGTTCCTCTCCCATGTGTTTTTAATGCTTCACATTCCTTTCTTCTTTGGTCTAGGTCATCTACTTTATCTCTGAGACCTGATATTCTGTCTTCTGCCTGCTTCATTCTACTTATAAGGCTTCCCTTGGACTTTGCTAGTTGAGTTGTTGGGTTTTTCAATTCCATCTTCATCTCAGCTTGAGTCCTCTTCCCTGTTTCTATCTCCTTATTGAATTCTGGCCTCAATTCATCTTTGTCATTTCCATTAACCTATGTCTGTCTTCTCTTGGGCATTACTCAGGTGTTTCTTCTCCCTGGGTTTTTTCTCCTTGATTTCACCGAGCTGTTTCTAGGTGTCTTCTTTAAACTCTTTGAGTTCTTTGGTCAGTTTTTTGTCGTTCTTTTAAATTATCTGTCTTGGAGTTCATCTAGGTAATTCTCATTGGCAAATATATCTACAGGACTGATAGGCTTTGGAGAGAAGATACTGACTTGATCTTTCATATCGTTGATATTTTTGTGATGAGATCTGGGCATGTGGACTTCCTTTGTTCTGAGTTTGTTATGGCCAAGGTAAGTTGGGCAAAAGAGAAGATGTGGGGGCAGGGCAGGTCTAGAGGTTGGAAATGGCTTGTGTGACATGAAGTCATGTGGATAGAGGGGAATGGGCTGGTGTACAGGATGTGCTTCCTGTTCCAAGCATGGACTATAAGGGTGGGTCTGTCTGGGTGGAAAGGTTGGATATCGCATGGGAAAGTCTGTGGTTTGAGGGATAGGTAGGGAGGATCTTGGCCAAAGCCTAGAGCTCCTTTGCACTGAAGTCAGGGAAGGCCAGGCTAGGCTGGTGCAGTGGTAGTGGGATTCAGGCGAAATCTGGTGGGTTGTGGAAAAAGCATGGATGGGGAGATCAGGGTTGTTCACAAGTGGGACCCTGGAGAAGGATGTGGGAAGTCTGGGTACCCAGTGATGTGTTGGAGGCAACCCAGAAGGGATCTATCGGTAGTTGCAGATAGGGCAGGTCTTACAGAAGCCTGGAGCCTGGCTGTGGCATAAATGGTCCATTTTCTCTTGAGATAATTTTTCTTCTTCCTACTAATTTACACTTATTGTTCTGAAATTGTTCCTATTAATTTTTGGTTATTCTCATTGTGATATTCTCTTTCAGTCCATCATTTGGCTTTTAGCTTATTAATAAGCAATATTAAAATGAATTTTTATGCTCAAATAATTTTTGGAAACCCAGCTTAACCAAATTAGGCAGCCTTCTTTCCTATTGGGCTTTTCAGGGCCCTTATTATGGCAGAAGACTAATCCTAAAAGTGATAGACATCATATAGGAAAATGAAACTTCTGGTTAATTTATGAACAGTCATATGAAGCCTGTATGAAATGCTAATCATGTGAATCCAGCTAGTCAATCAAACACCAATATGCCAACAACTGGCACCATACATTAAGCTACTCATATAACCGTACCCAGTCATATACCTAAGAAGAAAAGCTGGGTAGTCACTTTGAGAAATGTCAAAAATGGCTGCATTTGCCATTTCTATGTTGCTGTGACAATACACCTGACAGAAACAGCATAAGGGAGGGAAGTTTGACTCATGTTTCAAAGCCTCAGTCTTTTGGCCCCTGTACAGACAGATCATAGTCATGGAGGCATAGGGTAGAGGAGAGCTATTTGTCTCATGGCCAACCAGAAGGAGAAAATGAGACAGGAAATGATAATATACTCCCAAGGACCCACCCCCGGGAGTCTATTATCTCTATCTCTATCGCCTTGCCTCCTAAGATTCTACAGCTTCAACAAATAACACCACTATCTAGGGCCAAAGCCTTCAAATCTTGAACCTTTGGGGTAGGGAGAATGCTACATAGTCAAACAGTGACAATGGTGATTGATACAATTCAATAACCATTACTTAGCAAAACAGGAATGGCAGGGCATTTGGATATATTGCTAACAGAAAGCAACTAACCCAACCCAAGGACAAAGCACCTACCAACAGGGCATGAGACATACTCCCATTTAACATAGGAAAAGTACAACAACCCCCCTTGCTACTATTACTAGAAAGAATTTGTCCTAGCTCTTATATAATGCAATAATAAATAAAAATATTAAATATGGGATAGCAGATAAATGTGTTATTTTTCATAAAAGTTATAGAAATATAGTAAAACAAATAAAAGGGAATGGATGGGGTCTTATTATAAAATAAATTATAAGATGTAATAGATTTTTTTTTAATATCAGCAGTAGCCAGTTGGAAAACAATTTCAAAATAACAACCAAAATATAACGTACAAATAAGTGTAAGGAAATTGTTGAAACTGTGAAGAAAGCTGTATCTCATCTTTGAAGGATTAAGAAATGATGTGAACAAACTCATGGATCAAGCCTGAAAATGCAAAAACTACTCTTTCTGTCATCATTTCCCCAGTTTATTCATAAGTTAAATATAAATCTAATTGAAGTCCAATTTGGTTTTTAGCTTGTCTCTAATGTCATTAGAAGTTCATATTTTTCAATCAATTTCATAACCTAAGTGTTCAACAACATGAAACTGGCTAAATTATGATACATCCAAGTGAGAGAAGAGTGTATTGCTCATTTTAAATCATGATTTATAAAGTAATGACATTAGAAGTTTGACATGCAGTAAAAAAAAGGCTTAAAAATAGAATGATTAAAATGTATGTATAAATCTGTGTATATAGGTATATTAAATAGGGACACATATATAAAGTTCCAGAAGGGAGAGGAATGTCAGACTAACAGATCCAAAAACCCTACTGGCGAGAATATACCAGGACATAAATATCTTTTATTAGTGAAGCTATGAGTGTTGCTTGCTCTCATTTTTGTCTTTGCTGAATTTTCCACAGTGTACCCTCCTTTCATGAAAGAATAAGTGTTGCCTTATAAAATGCTGACTGACACATAAGAAAGAAAAAGCCTAGAACAAAACTTTGCCTAAGTTTCCAGCCCAGGTTTTAAATTTGTGAAAGCTTTCTTTGGCTAGAAAGCAAGTGCAATGCCATTGAGAAAAATGGTGCTAACCCTGACAACACCGAAGCTTTAGCCTGTTGGAGAGCACAAAATACCATAAAATTCAACAAGGAACTTGCAATATGTAAGAGAAAATGTAGAGAACCTTTAGACATAAAAAGCTCTGAAACCGTGCTGGGAAGCATCCCTGTACTGTACATCTCTCCCCTCTATCACCGATCACATCACTCTGTTGTTCCCATGGGCCACAAGACTGGGTTGTATCAATGGATTGCCTTTGTCCTCCAGCTTCCTTTGACCTTGGAACAAATGAGTCCAGAAAGTCACTGGGAGAAGACCAGCCATGAAGATACAGGCATGCTTTCCTTCAGCCCCAGCTTGCCCACAGCTGAAGGTTATAGATCCCTCCAGATTCCTATCTTACATCCGTCTACGCAGCCAAAGCCCTAAACCATCCCATCCTCCTCTCTTCCCTTGACAACTTCAGTAGCCCAACTTTCATATCCACCCCCCTGCTAGGAGTTTTCCCACCCCACATCAAGCTCTCAAAACATAAATCTGATCATGTCATCCCTGCCTAAACCCTCCAACTTGCTTCCTATTCAACTGAGAATAAAGAAAACCAATGCTTTTATAAGCACCTGGTGCTGATGGTTGCTGAACCTCAGCTGCTGTGATTGGCTGAGACCCAGCTGCATTTATAGAAATATTTTTATTCTTCAAGAATTTCATACATTGTATTGTAAACACCTTCATCCCCTCTGCAATCTCCTTCCATATCCACCCTCCATTCCATACCCACTCAACTCTGACTTCATTTTTTTAAACCCACAGAATCCCATTAGTGAAGCTTATATACTCTTGGTGTGTGGTCATCAACCAGGGGCTGATGTATTAGACATACTGGGGGCCACAACCTTAAAGAATAATAACTCTCTCTCATCTGGCAGCTATTAATTACCAGTAGCTCTTAAGCTAGGAGTGGGACTTTGTGACCACCCCCCCATACTTGGATATTTGTCTGTTTTGAGCTTATACAGGTCTTGTGCATGCCATCATAATCCCTGTGAGTTCTTATGGGTAACCTGCCTTTTGTGTCTAGCAAACACTTTTCTTACAGTCACCACCACCTCCGGCTCTTATAATATTTCTGCCACTTCTTCCAAATTGATCCCTGAGCCTTGGGAGGTGGGTGTGATATAGATGTCCCATTCAGGGCTGAGCCCTCCATAGTCAGTTATTCTCAACACCTTGATCAGCTGTCAGGAAAGGGTTATCTCTATTGGAGTTGCTGGACAGTGAGATCCCATCGACTCCAAAACATCACAAGTTAGTGCCATTGCTCTTGGTTACCCTCCAGAACTTGATGGTAAGACCTTATTGCAGCAGACATCACATATTTGAGTCACAAGACATGGAGCTCAAGCTGGTATTGACATGGAAGCTTCATCTCTTCTGGCTTTCATAGTGCTAGAATGTACTATGTACTCTCAAGGGAGAAAGGTAAGCATCAGTCTTACTTAGCTGTGAATGCTGTGAGCTATGTCTTGCCATCAGGTCATTACTGATGGCAAGATATGCCGACTGGTAAAATAGTGGCACCAGTGACACAGGAGTAACCAACCACTTTCTGATTGGCTGTAAGGCCCACTCCACAAGATGAAATCTGTATCTGGCACAGTTATCAGGGCCAAGAGCATATGAGTAGACAGGTCATGGACTGCAGGGGAGAACCTACCACTATTACTCTGCTAGTGGGCCATACTATTAAACCAACTCTTAAGGATTTTTCATTACACCCGCAGATTAGTGCATCTCTCAAATCTCATCAGAGAAGCCTTTTTTTGCAGTAGATGGCAATTAACACAGAGACCCAGTTGCTTCTTACAAGAATAGGCTGTAGTCTGTTTACACATCTCTGGCTACAAATACAGATTTGTTTGTGTGGTGGGCAAAGTATTCTGAACCCTTTGGTTCCAGAACACGAGCCAATTAGTACTGAAAAAAACCCAGAAACCTAGATCTACACTTTTATGATCATTTCCTTTGGTTAGATTCCCCATAAGAGCTGCTACATTGTTTCATCTTTTTGCCTGCAGGGATCCTGACTAACACAGTAATCAGAAAAAAGATGATAACCTGTAGAAAATATGTAAATAACAAGAACCAAAAATAAATTCAGATAGCTTGCACAGATCAGTAAAATGTTTAGGGGAGCTGGAGAGATGAACCAGCAGGTAGAAGGAACTGAGTATGGTTCCCATCACACATGTCAGGTGGTAGATTATAACCACCTGTAAACCTGTAATCCAGGGGATTAATGCTGCTCACCTCCAGGGCCACCTGCACTCATGTACATATACCCACACACAGAAACACACAATTAAAAATAAAATAAAATTTTAGATTCACTTTTAGTTTTTTATTTTAGATTAATTTATTTTACGTCCTGACTGCAGTTTCCCTTCCCTTCTCTCCTCCATCCCCCTCCCCTATCCACTCCTCTGTTCCTATTCAGGAAAGGGCAGGCCTTCTATGGGTATCAACAAAACACTGCATATCAAGTTGCAGTAAGACTAAGCACCTCCCCTTGTATTAAAGCTTGTTAAGGCAACCCAGTAAGAGGAATCAGGTCCCAAAAGTCAGCAAAAGAGTCAGAGATGGCCCTGCTCCCACTGTTAGGAGTCCCACAAGAATACCAAGCTACACAACTGTCCCATATATGCAGAGGGTTTGGTCAGCCCCAGGCAGGCTCCCTGGTTATCAATTGATTCTGTGAGTTTACTTGTGATGTCCTTGACCCTTCTGGCCCCTACAATCCTCCCTCCCTCTCTTCATCAGAATTACCCAAGTTCACCCTGGTGTTTGGCTGAGGGTCTCCACATCTGTTTCGATCAGTTGCTGGATGAAGCCCTGTGACTGCAATTGGGCTAGGCACCAGTCTATGAGTATAGCAGAATATTGTTTGACATCATTACATTGATCATTACATTGACATTTTGGGGGTTTTTTTGGTTTTTTTTGTTTGTTTGTTTGTTTTACAGCCATTCCACCCTGAATGTGCCCAATCTCATCTAAAATATTTTTAAAAGGAAGAAAATGTATAAAATCACTGGGGAATATACATACCCACATATATATGTAAATGAAATCAATGTTTAGTACCATTTTACCCTATCAATTAAAAATTAAAACATGCTATTCAGTGTTAGAAGAATGGGAATGTACATAGGTTCCTTCAAATACTTATAGCTAGACTGAAATTTCTGGCAATAATTTTATAATATAGGGCTAGGGAGGTAGCTCAGACTGTAAGGTGCTAGCCTTGTAAAGTGCTACCCTTAAAAATACAAAGACCTAAGTTCAGTCACTATAACATAAGTTTCTAAAAACCTAGTCATGAGGCACATGCTTGTTATCTAAGGACATCATATTTAGAACTGAATGCTCCAAAATCTCTCAGTCTCTACACATTGTCCAGTTGTGTGTCTCTTGTATCAGTTCTCATCTACTACAATAAGAAGCTTCTCTGGCAATGACTAAGAGAGGCACTGATCTATGGATAGAGCAGAATGTCATTAGGAGTCACTTTGTTTCTCTGTTCCTTTAGCAGAACAGTAGCATTTGATTTTCCTCTAGGCTCATGGCCTATCCAGTATAAGGTTCTTGGCCACCTGAACAGTGTCAGGCATGAGTTCAATCTCCTGTAGTAGGCCTTAAAACCAACTAGAAAGTGGGTGGTTACTCCCACAACTTTTGTGCCACTATTTCACCAACATATCTTGCAGACAGATCACTGTTATAGATGACAGGATTTGTAGTTGAGTTATTGTTTACCTTTCTCCCCTGGAAGCATACAGAGTACGTTCTAGTACCATAAACACTAGTCAGTAGGTGGTGAAGGCTCTAGGTAGGCGCCAATGGACTTCTCCATTTTGAATGAGATATGTAACGGTAATTTTTCAGAAACAGGCCTTACCATCAATTTGTAGAGAGAAACCAATAGCCTTGGCAATAGCCTGAGTTACTTGGGGTTTTCCGTAGGACCCCTTTGTACAATGACTCAATTAGATGTAACCCATTTCTGGCACTGGAGGGTTCACTTGGTTCAGAAAGATGTCTAGTTGTGGCGTTGTCTCCCTCACTATTAGGTGACTCTGTTAGATTTCTTTCACATATATTTATTTCATATATATTCTCACATTTTTTATATGCGTGTGTGTGTATGTGTAAGTCTCTACAGTAGTAAGTTTACATATGATCCTCAGTGTTAGCTGTCCCTCCTCATATTCCTTCCTTTAGCCCTTTCATCTATCCCCTTCCCCATTTAATCCTTCCACTCCAGTCTTCCCCACTTCTCCATTAATAAGTATTCTATTCCCTTCCTTTAGGGGAGTCCTCCCCTTTCCTCTAATCCCTCACCTGAGACCTAACCTCTGTGAATATACAAACTGTAGCTCACCTATTGAAAGCTTTAAAGCTAACATTCATATATAAGAGAATACATAGAATATTTGTCTGATTGAGTCTGGGTTACCTCACTCAGGATGATTTTTTTTTTACTAACTCTATCCATTTAACTGCAAATTTTATGATTTTGGGGTTTTTTTGATAGCTAAATAGTATTCCATTGTGTAAATGTACCACATTTTCATTATCCATTCATCAGTTGGTGGACATCTAGGCTATTTCCAATTTCTATCTATGTTGAATAGAGCAGCAATGAACATGGATGAGCAAGTGTCTCTGTAGTGGAATTTAGAGTCCTTTGACTGTATGCCCAAGAATGGTATAGCTGTATCTTGTGACAGATAATTTCCCAGCTTCCTGAGGAACTGCCAACACTTATTTCCATGGTGGCTGTACAAGTTTGCACTCCCACCAGCAATGGATAAGTGTTCTCCTTTTTCTACATCCTTGCCAGTTTCTACAAACTGTCACTTGTTTTATTGATCTTGGTCATTCTGCTTGGTATGAGATGAAATCTCAAAATAGTTTTGATTTGCATTTCCACAATGACTAAATATGTTGAGCATTTCTTGAAGTATTTCTCAGCCATGTGTTTCATCTTTTGAGAATTCTCTGTTTGAATCTATACACCATTTTTAATTGGGTTGTTTTATTTTTAATTGGGTTGATTTCTTGATGTTTTCATTCTTTGTATTAACCCACTATAGGATGTGTAATTGGTAAAGATCTTCCCATTCTGTAGCCTGCTGCTTTGCCTGAATGATGGTGTCCTTTGCTAAACTGAAGCTTTTCGTTTTCATGAAGTCCCATTTATCAGTGCCTGTGCTATTGGTGTCCTGTTCAGAAAGGCTTTTCCTGTACCAATGAGTTCAAGACTATTCCACACTTTCTCTTCTATCAGATTCAGGGTATCTGGCCTTATGTTGAAGTCCTTGATCCATCTGAAATTTTGGTTATGGTGATAAATGTAAATCTATTTCCATTTCTCTACATGCAGTGTCCAGTTTGGCCAGTACCATTTGCTAAAGATGCTTTTTTCAGTGTGTATTTTTGGCTTCTTTACCAAAAATTGGGTGTCTCTAGCTCTGTGGACTTGTGTCTGGGTCTTCAATTTTAATCCATTGATCAAAGTGTCTTTTTATGTCAATACCATGTTGTTTTTATTCCTATAACTCCGTAGTATGACTTAGATCAGGGATGCTGATACCTCCAGCAGTTCTTTTATCATTCAGAAATGTTTTACATATCCTGAAACTTTTGTTTCCCTATGAAGCTGATTTTTTTCAATGTGTATGGAAAATTGCCTTGTAATTTTGATGGGGACTACATTGAATCTGTAGATTGCTTTTGGCAGGATGGCCAATTTTATTATATTAATCCTTCTGAACCATGAGCATGGATCTTTCCATCTTCTGATGTCTTCTTCAGTGTCTTAAAGTTTTTGTTATATAAATATTTCACTTGCTTGGTTAGCCTTATCCCCAAGTTATTTTTGAGGCTACTGTGAAAGGTACGATTTCCCTGACTTCTTTCTCAACCTGTGTGTCATTTGTGCATAGGAAGGCTCCTGATCTTAGTGTATTAATTTTATATCTTTCTACTTTGCTGAAAGTGCTTGTCAGTTGTAGAAATGCTCTGGTGGAGGCTTTTGGGTCTTTCATATATAAAATCACTTCATCTGCAAATAAAGATACTTTGACTTCTTCTTTTCCTGTCTGTATCCCCTTGATGTCCTTCAGTTGTCTTATTGATCTAGCTAAGATTTCAAGTACTGTATTCAAAAATATGGCAAGAATAGACAACCTTGTTGTGTCCCTTATTTTAGTGAGAATGCTTTGAGTTTCTCAGTTTTGGTTGATGTTGGCTATAGGCTTGCTGTAAATTGCCTTTATTATGTTGAGATATGTCCCATGTATCGCTAGTCTATCTAGGACTTTTGCCATGAAGGAATGTTGGATTTTGTCAAAGGCCTTTTCTTCAAATAATGTGATAATAATGTAGTTTTTTTTCTCTGTCTATTTATGTAGTAGATTATGTTTATCAATTTATGTGTATTGAACCATCCTTGCATCTCTGGGATGAAGACTATTTGATCATAGTGTATAATCTTTTTGATGTGTTCTTGGATTCAGTTTGCAATTATTTTATTGAGAATTTTTGCATCTCTGTTCAAAAGGTATATGTTGGTAATTTTCTTTCTTGTTCTTCATGTGGTTTAGGTATCAGGACAATTGTGGACATATAAAAATAATTAAGAAATTTTCTTTCAGGTTCTATTTTATAGAATTATTTGAGGAGTATTCACATTAATTCTTCTTTGAATATCTGGTAGAATTCTATGCTTGTTTGGGGAGGGAACTTTTAATTATTGCTTCTATTTCCCTAGGGGTTATAGATCTGTGTTGGTCTGAATGAGAATGGCCCCCATGGCTCATATATTTGAGTGTTTGGATCCTAGTTAGTGAAACTATTTGGGAAGGATTAAGAAGTGTGGCCTTGTTGGAGTAGGTGTTCGAGTTCCTTGTTGGAGGAAATTTGTCACTGGGGGTGGACATTGAGATTTAAAAAGTCCACACCAGACACAGTACTTTGCCTCCTTGTGCCCCCCCTTCTCTGTGTAACCTGTGAACCCTATGAGCTCTCAGCAACTGCTCCAGAGCCATGCCTGCCCACTACCATGATGGTCATGAACTAATACTCTAAAACCATAAGCAAGCCCCTAATTAAATGCTTTCAGTTATAAGTTGTCTTGGTCATGATTAGGGAAATTTTATTCTATGCTTTTATTGAAAATATTTTCTGTGCCTTTGACATGAGTTTCTTTTCCCTCCTCTATTCTTATTATTCATAGATTTTGTCTTTTCATAGTGTCATAGATTTCCTGGGTGCTTTGTACCTCCTCACAGAATAAATAGAACAATAACTAAGACAGACTCTTTTTAAGTTGCTTATCTGGTCTTGATTTACTTTAGTAGGTCATATATATACATATATATATATGTATATATATTATATATATATACATATATATATATATGTATATATATTATATATATACACATATATATCAAGAAATTCATTCATTTTGTGAGTTTTTCAGTTTAGTGGAATACATATTTTTAAAAGTATGTCTTTATTATTCTCTAGATTTCCTTGGTGTCTGTTGTGATGCCCTCCTTTTCATCTCTAATTTTATTAATCTGGATCTTCTTTCTCAGGTATTTTAAATTATTTATCTAAGGGTTTATCAATCTCATTGATTTTCTCAAAGAACCAACTCTTCTTTCCTTTGGTTCTTTGTGTTGTTTGTTTGTTTCTACTTTACTGATTGCAGCCCCGAGTTGGATTATTTCTTACCTTCTACTCATTGGGGGTATTATTTTTCCTTCTTGTTCTAGAGCTTTCACATGTGCCAATAAGTTGCTAATATCTCTCCAGTTTTTTTTTTTTTTATGTAGGCACTCAGTGCTATGAAGTTGCCTCTTGGACCTGTCTTCATGTGTCCCATAGTTCTGGAAATGCTCTGTTTTCATTTTCATTAAATTCTAAAATGTTTGAATTTCCTTCTTGATTTCTATCTTGATCCATTTCTCCTTTGGGAGTAAGTTGTTCCTTTTCCATGAGTTCGTATACTTTCTATTGTTGTCGATACATAGTTTTGGTCCACAGTGGTCAGATAAGATGCAGAGGACTTTTTTTTAATTTTCTTATATCTCTTGAGATTTGCTTTGTGTCTGAATATACAGCCAATTTTGGAGAAATTCCATGAGCTGCTGAGAAGGTACAATCTTTTGTGTTTGGGTGAAATGTTCCATAAATGTCTGGTAGGTCCATTTGATTTATGACTGTGTAACTGCAGCATTTCACTGCTTAGTTTTGTCGAGCTGACCTGTCTATTGGCAAGAGTGGGATATTGAAGTCACCTATTACCACTGTGTGAGGGTCAATATATGATTTTTAGCTGTATCAGAGTTACTTTTTTGACCTTGGGTGCCCTTGTGTTTGGTGTTTAGAATTGAAATATCCTCCTGGTGGATTTTTCCTTTGTGTATGAAGTATCCTTTGCTATCTCTTCTGATTATTTTTCATTTGAAGTCTATTTTCTCAGATATTAAAATGGCAACACTGGCTTGCTTCTTAGGTCCATTGGCTTGGAATATATTTTTCCATCCTTTTACCCTGAGGTGATAGCTATCCTTGACGGTAAAGTGTTTTTCGTGGATGTAGCACAATGATGGGCTCTATTTCCTAGTCTAATCTGTTAGTCTATGTCTTTTTACTGGAGAATTGAGACCATTGGTATTGATAGTGATCAATGAGTGGTGTTTATTGATTCTTCTTATTTTGTTGTTATTCTGTTGGTTTTCCCCTTCTTTTGATTTACTCTTCTGGGATTATTTATTTCTTGTGTTTCCTGGGTATGGTTAACCTCTTCAGACTGAAGTTTTCCTTCTTGTGACTTCTGTAGAGCTGTATTGGTGATGTACATACTGCTTAAATTTGGCTTTATTTTTGAGTTTTTCTTTCTCTGTCTATTACGATTGATGGTTTTGCTCAGTATAGTAGTCTGGACTGGCATCTGTGATCTTTCAGAGCTTCTGAGAATATCTGTCCAGGCCCTTCTGGCTTTCAGGGTCTCCACTGAGAAGTCAGGTGTTATTTTATTCTAATAGGTCTGCCTTTATAAGTTACTTGGTCTTTCTCTTGCAGATTTGTATATTTTTTCTTTGTTTTGTATATTTAATGTTTTTACTATTATGTGTCATGGGAATTTCTTTTCTGGTCCTGTCTATTTGGCTCTCTGCATGTCTCTTGTAACTTGATAGGCACCTCCTTCTTTAGTTTCAGGAAATTTTCTTCTATGATTTTCTTGAAAATATTTTCTGGGCCTTTAACCTGGGCTGCTCTCCTTCTTTATCCCTATTATTCTTATAGATGGTCTTTTCATGGTGTCCAAGATTTCCTGTTTTGTGTACAGATATTTTTTGGAAGGTTTAACACTTTCTTTGACTGAGGTATCTATTTCTTCTGTCTTGTCTTCAATGCCAGAGATTCTGTCTTCCATGTCTTATGCTCTGTTGGTGAGGTTTACCTCTGAGTTTTTGTTTGACTTCCTAAATGTTATAGTTCCAGTTCTATTTCATTTTGGGTTTTCTTTAATGGTTCTGTTGCTGCTTTTCATGTCTTGAACTGTCTTCATTATTTTATTCCACTTCTCCCTTGTGTTTTCATAGACTTCATTAAGTAATTTATTCAAATCCTCTTTAACGTCCTTGACCATATTCATAATTGCTATTTTGAAATCCTTGTCTTATACTTCAGCTATATTGCATTTCTCTTGAGCTATTGTAGCAGGGTTACTGGGTTCTGGCGGGAAGCATATTTTCTTGTTCATGTTTGTGGTTTTGTGCTGGTGTCTAGACATTTGGAGTTGGGATGATCAAAGTGATTCTGGGTGTTGACTTCTGGTTTGTCTTTGTTGGGTGGGTGTTCCATTCTTTGGTTTCTGTTGCCCTCTTTGGATATTATGAAAGTGTGGTCGCTGTTGGTTCCCTCATAGAGAGTGTTTCTGACTGTCAGTGGGTAGCAGAGAGGAATAGTGATGGGCTAGGAGAAAAGGCTGAGAGGGGCTGTGGGAGAGAGAGATAGGGGGATCCTTTCTGCACCAAGAGATGGGATTGCCAGGGAGTTGGGGATGTGGTGGGAGGGGACCAAATATATCTAGAGAGACAGAGATGGAAGAGCTAAGTGACCCTGTGTCTGTACCAAGAGTTGGAGACTCTAGTAAATGGGGTTGAGGTGGGAGGAGAGACAGTGCAAGCAAGATGCTACAGGGCTGAAAGCAGGACTGGAGAGACCATAATGCAGGATCAGAAGGATAGTGAAAATCACCTACCTGAGTCCCTTCCATGTGTGGCCAATGGGGTTTCTGGTAGAAAGTGCTTCTGTGTATTAAAGGCTAATACAAGGAGTTTGGATGGTCTGTGTGGGAGGGCCAAGAGGGTCAGCTTGGTGGAGCTAAGCTGGCAGAGTCCCCAGGGGATGGAGGTAAGGTGAGAGGAGGGGCACCTGCAAACAGGATGATATAGGGCTAGGGGTGACATAGGAGAGATTGTAATGGAGGGGAGGAAGGATAGTAAAAATTACCTGTCTGAGTCTCAGCCCAGTGTGGCTACTGGGTCCATGTTCTTGCCATGGCCTTCCAATCTGCTGATTCATCAGCCTACATCCATCTCCTAAAGACCTCTGCAAAGCTGTTCCTTCCTACTCCTTACATCTTGGCTGGAATGCTGGGCCTCAAACAGGCCTCCCAGACCTACCTCCTTAGCTACAATGGAATCCTCACATGCCAACAATTCTACGTCCCATAAGTACTGGAATATGTGGTTTTTCTCTCACTATGAAAGGGCCAGCAAGATGGCTCAGTAGGTAAAGGCACTTGCTACCAAGCCCTACTACCCAAGTTTGATCCCTGGGACCCCCATGGTGGAAGGACAGAACTCACTCTCACCATGGCACATGGACCCATACACATACATGCACAAACAAATGTTAAAAATGTTTTAAAATACAATAATCAAGCTTATCTCTTCATCGTTTTATTCACTTGAATGAGCGATAGGATTTTGGTTTTCATATTTAACTCATCCCCCATCTTTAACACTCAAAACCATGTCTGACACATCCAAAATAGATATTTATTTAACCCAAGGATAGGCATATACATTGATTTTTTTATTTACTTATCCAATCATTCATTTAACAAAAATTTATTGATTTCCCTTTGTGTGCTAGGCAGGGATGAAGTAAGATTCCTACTTCTGGGAAACTTAGATTCTAGCAGAAGCTAGGATGAGCCAAATAATGCTATTTTATCCAAAGTAGTAAAACCTAACAGATGCTATGAGGGAAAATGTGGAACAGAGAAACAGAGTGCTGGGCAGGCAGCTGGGGAGGGAAGGTGAAGGGGCCAGATGGTTTCTGTGATACAGAAGGTGGCATAGCTCACTTAGTCAGAAAGGGGGTACAACAAGAAGGTTTACAGGAAGGGGGTGCTGCAAGAAGGTTTACAGCAACCACAGCAGTCATTTCTCCAAAGAAAGGGCCCGGCTTCTGATGCCATAGTGGTGAGGATTACAAATATTTTCCTCCACTGACTTAAAGATTCAAAAGGCAAGAAAATCAAGGTCTGAGCACTCAGCCAAGTTAAATTGAAAGCAGACACAGACACACACACACACACACACACACACACACACACACACACACACACAGAAAAGGAGGTGCTTATAATAAAGGTCTGTTGTTAACATTAACAAACATTAACGTTAACAGTTCTGTAGAAGTATTTACAGTACTCTAATGATGTTTGACTCCTGCCCCAGTGCCCCAGAGAGAGATGGATTCCTCTCATCTGTCGTATGAGACAGAAGTGGAGTGCAGCCAAGGGCTCCTAATGTGTGTTCACTGAAAATAGTGACTACTTCCTCCTGAGAAATGTTCCTGTCAACCTTGTGTTCTTCCTAGTTATACTAGAACTGTCTGCCCCATGGTGGCTGGCTTAAGACCCATGCCTAGCTAGACAAGATCTTCTCCTTGTCATTTTCAAGTGTTGACTTCTTGTTGAAGGAAAAGCCTTTTCCCTTCTGCTTGCAAAGCTAAGGATGTGAGCCAAGCTGCCATCACTCACTCACCCCATTCAACCATTCTATGTCCAATTAGATGAATGTCTGCTAGAGAAGTTTCTTCTGAGCAGAGGAAACTGGGTTCTTAAAAGTTCAACAGGGGTCCCTGTTCTCATGAGGAAGATTATAGTGGATCAGTTAGGAAGAAATGATAATCATTTCAGATTACAGTAAGTTTTCTGAAAAAAATCACCATAATACTGTGTAGCTCGAATCTTAAAAGGTCTTATTAATAAAAACAAACCTGGAGCCAGTTATTGGGGTGAATGCTGAAAGATCGGAGAAACAGAACAAGCCACAGCCACCTCACCTTGCCAATTCCTCAGCTGATCTTGTTTCCTCAAACTGAAAGCTTCTGAGTCCTCACCAAAAGGGATTTCAGCTGAACTGCTGCTAAAAGCTAAAAGCTTAAAAAGGCTCTAGTTCCTGGTCCTCATGCCTTATATACCTTTCTGCTTCCTGCCATCACTTGCTAGGATTAAAGGTGTGTGTCACCATGCATTGCTGTTTCCAGTGTGGCTTGAACTCAGAGATCCAGACAGATCTCTGCCTCCGGAATGCTAGGATTAAAGGCGTGTGCTACCACTGCCTAAACCTATGTTTAATATAGTGACTGTTCTGTTCTCTGACTCCCAGATAAGTTTATTGGGGTGCACAATATACTGGGGGACACAATATCACCACAATACTGAGATAGGAAAAGACAAAGGAGAAGAGGCTGATGGGTAGAGTCTGAGTCAAGAATGTTTAAATTAAGATCTTAAGGGATGGGGTAACATCAGCCATGCAAATATCTTGGGAACAAAGGTTCTTTTTTTAAAAAAATAATTTTATTTATTTTGTGTGCATTGGTGTGAAGGTGTCAGATCTCCTAGAACTGAAGTCACAGACAGCTGTGAGCTGCCATGTGGGTGCTGAGAATTGAACCTGGGTCCTCTGGAAGAGCAGCCAGTGCTCTTAACCACTGAGCCATCTCTCCAGCCCACAAAGGTTCTTATAGAGCTCCTGAGATAGAAATGGCTTCATAAGCCAATCCCCCCCCCCAAAAAAAAGTGTACTAGTCAGTGTTGAGGTGCTATAAAAACACCTCACACTGGCTGCCTATAGTAAATACAGGTTTGTTCAGGCTTATGGTTCTGGTGGCTCATGACCAAGATCAGGTCACTGTCAAGGGTGGTGCATCATTGTAGGAACTAGTGTTTACACCTCCAGCCAAGGAAGAGAAGAGGCCACTCCCCTGTTAAACCAGGTGCTTCCCATTAAGCTTCTTAAAGAGCAGTGTGTAATAGACAGAGCCACTTTTGGAACCCAGCCGTATACTTTCAAGGACATTTCCAAGTCCCAGCAGGAAACATTTGTAATCTGAAAGAGAAAGGGAGACAGAGTCCCAGGGGCAGAGAGTTGGGCCAAGTGCCTTGCAACATGAGAAAATCAATATGCAGACATGAACTCCACAGGGAGACCCAGAAGCAAGAACCAGAGTTCCCTGTGAACACTCAGCATAAGGATTGCTGTTCTCTGTCCAACTCCCCATGCTTCCTAGACAAAGGGAGCCATAAAAGAAAGCCCAGCTCAACTCCAGTGGGTTTTCGTCTCCTAGACCAACACGGTCACCATTGACTGGTAGACATATATGGATAGGAAAGGGGTTGGAATGAATTCCATTGAAATCATAACAGTACAAGACTGGGTTATGCACCTCCTATATCTTTAGACATGTTTTCTGTTAATTCCATCCACTGACTATGTCTAATTCACTAGTTTAGATGGTGAAGATTCTTGCCCCAGTTTGTGATTCCTTCCTGTACCTTCCCTCATCTCCTCAAGACATGTCCCCACCCGCGATAGCACCCACTCACATTTGTGCTGTGCTTTACTCCTGCCACTGACAGAATGTCATGATCAAATATGAAAAGAGTTCAAGAGTGAATGTAAGCTATTGAGTCCATTTTGGGTGTTTGTGTGTATATGGTTTCAAGACTGGCCACTCTGGACTGGACAACCAATAGGGGGGGGGGCTCATCAGCAGGTTCTATTTATATATATTTGTGTTTACATGCTCACACACATACACAAATATAATAAAAGAAAAAGAGGATATCAACCTGAGGAGGATTGTGGGAGGGGTCTGTGGGAAGATAACTGAGAGAGGCTGGAGGGAGGAAAGGAGGAAGTGATGTAATTACCACATAATAAATAAATAAAATTTAAAAAATTATATTTCAATTAAAAGCATTTTTTTAATCTGAAGAAAAAGTAAATGGAGCATCTACCCCACCCTACCCCACCCCCACCTCTTTCAGGTGCCAGACTGATCCCCTTCACTGGATTTCCAGGCTCAAGAGTAGATCAAGTTAATTTGTAGATCTTAAACTTTGAAATAAGATCCTCCCCACCTACCTTAAAAGTCACCCTTGCAAAAACAAGCTTGCGGGTCTTTCTCAGTGGATGTTACAGCTTCCCTTGAATCAACTCTACATGTTCATCCCTGGCAGCCACAATTTCATGTCCAGATTACTGATGCCCCGATTCCAGGTTATAGAGGAGGATATTGAGAGCTAGGAAACCTAAGTGTCAGGGTCAACACTTCCGGGTTACAGATGAGGACACTGAGGCCTGAGATCAAGGTCAACTTCTTTCTGTAGCAAAGGACACACCTGAGACCAGTCAGAGGCAGCTGACTCTCAAGCCACTCCTGGCTTTCTGTCTGAATTATTTCTTGGCAAAAATACCACTGTGCATTCAGGACAGTCAAGTGTATTTAGAATGAGCTCAGGGAAGAAAGCAGTTTAATTAAAAGAAAAAAAAAAAAACCAGTTGAGTTTCAGTGCTATCCTCTTCAATTCAAGATGGAAATTAATTTATAATAACCTTATCTTTTATTCATGTCATGCTGCATGTTTCAGAGTGTATTGGCATCCTTTTATTTCTCAGCTAGATGTGAAATAATAGTGTGTTTCTAATGGGCTGTAAGTCACTTAGTGCTGGAAGAACATAGCTGAGTCTCGGGTAACCATTCAGGGAAGTCTGCAGCCACTGGGGAGTCACTTTGCTTCCCCTTTGATGAGTCATGATATTTAAAATTCAGAGGGCTGCTGCAGGCTTCAAAGCAGCTCTTTCAGATTGATCACTCCACAGCCTAACTCCATTAGCGGACCAGGACAAAGAGAACTCATCCATTTTCCTCTAACAACCTCCTCCTCTCTTCTCAGACCAACCTGACAGAGCTGAAGACATTTGGTTCCCCACCACTGGCCGTCAGCAATGTCAGCGCTGCAGTGATGGTACTCATGGCCCCAGGGGGCAAGGTGCCCAAGGACCGCAGCTGGAAGGCTGCCAAGATCACCATGGCCAAGGTGGACAGCTTCCTGGATTCCCTAATCCACTTTGACAAGGAAAACATTCATGAGAATTGCCTCAAAGCCATCAGGCCCTATCTGCAAGACCCTGCATTCAACCCAGAGTTGGTGGCCACCAAGTCCTATGCAGCCGCGGGCCTCTGCTCTTGGGTCATAAACATTGTGAGGTTCTACGAGGTCTTCTGTGATGTGGAACCAAAGCGCCAGGCTTTGAACAAAGCCACCTTAGACCTCACAGCTGCCCAGGAGAAACTGGCAGCCATCAAAGCCAAGATCACTGTAAGTGAACCTAGAACCCTCCTGCCCAACACTGTCAACCTATAGAATACACAGCAACCCCTGGCCACCACCAGAGCCTGACAACATGATGCCTAAGGAGAAACCAAATGCTCATGCAAAATTTCATCCCCTTTCAACTGGGACAGTTTTTCCATTTCTTTCTCCAACACACATAGACCAAACAAGAAACACCCACTGGGCAGTTGGTACATTGCTCTGGGCAAAAAAAAAAAGGGGGGGCGGGGGAGGGGCGGGGAATGCATATTACTCTCCTATGAGGAAAGAAGAGTCCCAGAGACACACAGCAGACTAAGAACAGGATCAATGGAGTCTCAGCTGCTCCCTCGTCAGTGAAATAGGAATTAAATGCTATTGTACTTTTGATAGTAAGGAACAAAAGGTTACAGCTTTGAGATATTTTTCTCCCTTGAAATGTAGGTTAGAGCTGTCTTATTGTTACCTTGTCTACCCATTGTTTCCAACTCTGACGAATGGTCAGTCTGTCTCACTTCCTGCGGTGTGAAGATGTGGGTGTGGTGTGTGAGTGAGATCGTCATTTCTCTATGGAAGGTTTTAAAAACAAGTCATCAGGATGCAGTGCCAGCACTCAGGAGACTGAGGATTAGTATCATGAGTCTGAGGCCAGCCTGGGCTACATAAAGAGGTTAAGTAAATAAGTAGTATGCTGTGGGTTATAGTGGTCCTTCTCTCCATCTGAGACTTGTTGGCATTTATAAACACCATACATCATTAGTCTGTTTCACCCAGGTGTGAGGGGTTGTTGTGACCTTGGGATTACACCTACTAGAGCAATGGTTCTCAACCTGGGGGTCGAATGATCCTTTCACAGGGGTCACATACCAGATATCCTGCCTATCAGCTGTTTACATTACGATTCATAACAGTAGCAAAATTACAGTTATGAAGTAACAATGGAAGTAATTTTAAGGTTGGGGGGTCACCACAACATGAGGAACTGTATTAAAGGGTCTCAGCATTAGGAAGGCTGAGAACCACTGCTCTAGAGAGAGGATTGCCTTTGAATTTCACTCTCACCATTGAAATGGATACTAACTGACTTAGTAGCAAGCAGGCAGCTTGGTAGAGCTCTTGCCTAGCACACATAATGCCCTAGGCTCGACTCTCAACCAAAAAGAAGACTAAAAATTAGCAAAGTGAGAGATAGTCATCAAAAAACTTAAGATAGCATAGTTAAAAATCTGCCCTTCTCCACTAAGTCCCACCCCTAACCAGGAAGCTATTCCCAGTGGATACCTGCTGGGAAAGGAAAAACTGGTTTTCTCCAGTGGAGTGTCACTGGATATAACAGCCATAATCCAGGGCGGTACAAAAGCCCAGAAATAGTTGGCCAACAGAAAATGGACTCATGTTTTATTTTGAGTTTTTTGTCCACTTTTTTTTTGTTTTGCTATTTTTTTATCCTACTGGTTTTTGTTATTGTTGTTTTCCCTGGTTTGCTTTTTTCCAAGAGAATGAGACAGAGAAAAAGAAGATGAAGTTGGCTTGGGTGGAGAGGTAAGAAGAACCTGAGAGGAGTTAGGGGAGGGGGAAGAATATGATCAAAATATATTACATGAAAAAAATGATTAAAATTTTAAAAATAAATAAGTGATGCGTCCATCTCAACAGACCTTGGCTTCAATCTCAGCTGGGATATTTATTTCTTGTGTCTTCAGCGGGGCCCAACCTTCAGTTCCCTGAAGGGAAGTAGACAGGATAACAGTACCTGCCTCAGGGGATTAGCCTGGGGATGGAAGACAACCATGCATGGAGCAAGAGCCAGAGGCAGCCTGTGACAAAGAAAACAGCAAGAAGGGCCTTGGGGACCATGATCCTCACTGTGGCTGCTCCCCGCTAACCCACCCCCACCTTGCTTCCAGCGCTGTCAGACACACACACACACACACACACACACACACACACACACACACACATATCCAGCCACGGGCATGAGTTCAATTATTGCCAGGATCCAGCGTAAGTCAAACAACGTTCTGGATATCTATTTCCTCCACATGCATCCCAGGCAAACAAGATTCTTGCTGCGAACGCCTGGCAGTGATAAAGCAGGTTTCACAGACTGACAGGTAGGATTGTAGATGTGCTGCACGATGTGCAGCATGGGTTTATTGACGGTCAGGTGAAAATAGGCACATGAAGGCTCTCGGTGGAAGATCATTGCAGACAGTCTCTCTGTGTAATGCAAATCCTTGAGACTGGGGCTGGGGCTCAATGCTAACATATTTAAGATGTTCAATCCATAGCATCTTAATAAATAACAATAATAACTTTGGTGAAGAAACTAATCTCCTCTAAATACCTGCTTTATAAATCCGGGTGTTCTTGGACCATTTCCTTAGAACAGGTGGTAATGTCCATAACCAACCTTCCATTAGTACGATACACCTTAAGCAACCCTGCTGCTGCTTTTTTTGGGAGGGGAAGGACTTCCTAATAATTTTCATATTGTTCAGTCTCTCCCAGAAAAGTGTAAAGAACTGAATTTTAAAAGACTTTTTTTACTCAAGTTATTTTAACTAAAGGAACATTTGGTCCAGAGGGGATGTTTTTTAAATGTTTATACCTTTCCAGTAGCCAAATTCAGATGATGGGCCCACTCAACCTGGGAATGCAAGAAGAGTATTTAAGAACACTTGGCCACCATAGGAAATGTTTCTTTTCTGACAAAATATTTTCTGCTTTTAACAACCTCCTCTCCTTCCTGTGCTTATACATTCGCCTATTAACATCCCAAGAACATGACCGCATACTTAACTACTACATCAGAGAGAAAGAGAACCCATCCTTTCCATGGAGGCTTACCTGGACCAAGGAGATGTCTCTCCAGGTGCTGCTGAGGTCACTATAGCCTTCTCCTTTCACACATGTATATACACACTTTAAAACATGTACACTTGTACACACACACACACACACACACACACACACACACAAACACACTTGCTTTGTTGACTGTGTTTGGTCTCTAAGTGGTAGATTTTGGATGGCTTTTGTTTGGTCATCTAGTTTTCATTTTCTGCAATAAGCATGTATTAACATTACAATTTATAAAGCAAAATAGCAATAAGAACAAGTTGGAAATTTTCGTAGAGCAGGGAAAATATCAAATGGTAGAGAAAGGTCCTCATAAGAAACAACATCCTATTTTAATTCTTTGATCTGCTTTTCCCAGTGAAGGCCATCTCAGAGCTGACCTGTCTCCTTGGGCCTAGATCTCATATTTGCAGATGACTTAAGAAGTTACTTCCTAGTTAATATTCTATTACTGTGAAGAGACACCATGACCAAGGCAACTCTTATCAAAGGAAGTATTTAATACAGGGCTTACTTACGGTTTCAGAGGGTTAGTACATGCTCACCATGACAGAGAGCAGATAGGCATGGTACTGGAGCAGCAGCTGAGAACTTTGCATCCTGATCTGCAGGTACGAGGGAGAGGGAAAGGGAGAGAGAGACTAGGACTGGCATGGACTTTTGAAACCTCAAAGACTACCCAAAGACTTCCAAATAGTTCATCAGCTGGGGACCAAGCATTCAAATATATGAGCAAGTAGTTGTTGTGGTGGTTTGAATAAGAATGGCCCCCATAGGTTCATGTATTTGAATGGTTAGTCATCAGGGAGTGGCACTATTTGAGAAGGATTGGAAGGTGTGGTCTTGGTGGAGGAAGTGTTTCACTGGATGTGGGCTTTGAGGTTTCAAAAGCCCATGCCAGGCATCCAGTGTCTCCCCCCACCCCACCTCTCTCTCTCTCTCTCTCTCTCTCTCTCTCTCTCTCTCTCTCTCTCTCACACACACACACACACACACACACACACACACACACACACCTTGCTGCCTGCAGGTCAAGATGTAGAGCTTTCAGTTACTTCTCCAGCACCACACTGGTTTGTCCCCACGCTCCCCGCCACGATGCTAATGAACTAAGCCTCTGACATGGTAAGTAAGCCCCCAGTGAAATGCTTCCTTTCATAAGAGTTGTCGTGGTTAAAGTATCTCTTCATACCAGTAGAACAGTGACTCAGACAGTTGCTAATATTGAACATATCAGAAATTTTACATAGAAATAGGATTTCTGGCCATTATACAAATAACCAGAAGATCCCCCTATATTAATCACTGCCCTGCAATTAACTAGTGTCTTCATGTTGGAGTGAATGGCCATGTCGCATTTTGCCATCTGCCCATCAGTACCTGTTGCCTAATGCTGGACTCCTGTCTGGCCGGTTCTCAATATCTCCTTGCTCTGTTCTTAACACTAGGCTGATATTTCTACTCCCTGTGTCTTATTCCGGCATCTGACTGGTCTAAGTTGTTGATTTTGACATCTTCCTAGAAAATGTATGACAACTAGTTTTAGATGACAGTGCTTTTTATTTCTTGCTTGCGTAGAGGTGGCTTCCTGGGAGCCTCATCTTTCAGGATGAAGTTGTCTATCATCCCAAACTTTTGCTCTTCTCTCATCCTCTCCCTCCCAATGTCTGTCGTCATGACATTATTTCTGTTTTGTGATTGCCATGGCCAAAACTATCTACATTGGCTTCTGTAACCAAAACTAAGTGTCTCTGTCCATAGACTGATTCATGGAAATTTAAAAAGTCAGTAACTTCCGTTAATATTACGTGAACATCTCTATTGTTCACAATAGATCTAAGTGATACACAATAATTTTATTTTCTTTTTAAAAAGTATTTTTATGTGTTATGCATGCTTGCCTACATGTATATATATGCACTGCACATGTACCCAGTTGTCCTCAGGGACCAGACCAGGGTGTCAAATTCCCTGTAACTGGAGTTGCAGCTGGATGTGACCCACCATGAAGGTGCTGGAAATGAAACCTGGGTCCTTTTTTAATTTTTTTTTACAGTTTCTTTTCCCCCGTGGAGTTTCTATCTTCCTTTATTGGTTTACATCCATGATTTCCTTTTGTGTAGCTGCCGTTATTTATTCATTCTCCCCCCAGCCAGGTGCTTCATCAGGTCGTTGTCTCCAGTATCTTCCTCCCTTGTTTGGAGGAGTTCAGAGTCCCAGTCAGCGCTGAGGATGAGCAAGGACCACTGGTTTATTTCTTGAGCTAGTTTCAATGGTGTCTGAACCCCTTAACACCTCCTTTTTTGGTTTATTATTTTATTTTGCTGTATCCCGTCCTCAAGTCACTTTCTCAGGAAAGTGAAGTGGTAAGGGAGAAGTCAATTTTCAGAACAGTTACAGTCTGGTGATGTATTTATTTTGCTAACAAACTCAAGTAAGAACTTTGCAGCATGTGAAAATATGAACTGTTCATTTTTCTCCCTGAATGCTTTCTGCTGCAGCCTGCTGAACTGTCAACCTCCTGACCCTTGTGATACTCACCTATCCAGAAGCCCTTTGACCTTTTTTATTATTCGTAGCACCTGATGCCCAGCACTGATGTACTTAGCTTTCATTCTTTATTATCTCTTCACAATTCCATACATGTATGTGATGAATTTTGATCATTTTAACACATAGTTGTTTATCTTTCTTAGCTTTCTCTTTCCCACCACCAAAACCTTCCTAATCCCTGCTCCTACTTCTGTGTGTG
>CABHPH010162130.1:0-20350 GCA_902168325.1 Peromyscus nudipes | reverse complement strand
CCTTCTGACTCTCTCCTGGGGTTACAGGCACACATACAACCATAACTGGCTTTTAAACACAAGTTTTGGAGATTTGAATCGAGGTCTTCAAGCTTTCTCACGAGTGCTATCACTTGCTGAGCCACGTCCTCCACCCAGAAACTTCTATTTTTATTTGTATGCCATTGAAGTTAATTTGAAGGTCAAGTTTAGAAAAGGGGTTTTCTTTTCTGTCTTAGTGATAGTTAATAGTCAATAACTAGTGTCCAGGGACCTAGAATGTCCTGTCAGTCAATGGTCAGAAGCATCTTTTGCAGCTCTTGTCATTTCTTGGGTCTACTCAAATTTGTGTAAATCTAATGAATGTGGTATGTATACTGTTTGTTAATGTAGTAGAATTCCTGAAGTTTACAGAAGGATAACCCCTGGTTAATATCTAGACACGTTCTCAATTTGTTACCTGTGTATTTTCTCCACTGTAGCTACCTGGCGGTTAGCAACCCTGAGGAGCATACCCATGCACCTGTCAACACTTGGTCAGCCCAAGTGACTAGTGCTGACATTTAAGAGCTATTGATACAGATCAACTTTTAGGTTTGTTCAGATGCTGTGACACTTGTCCAAAAATGAAGGCACTTGTCCAAAGTTATGCAGCAATTAAACAAGACCAATTCTATAAAAGAAAGGTTTATACAATCCTATACTTATTATATATTATGTACAACTTTCAGAAAGAATGCCTTGCATTCCAGATAGTAGACTTTAAAAGTATAAGAGCAAAGACTGAAAGAATTCTGAATACATTATTAAATATAATTTGTTATTTTATTAAATATACCTATTACCAAATATTCAGGTACTCTGAATTTAATAATTTTAATTATTTATATATGTGTATGGGCATGTAGTATATGGATGGGTAGTGTATGTATATGGGTGGGTGGGTGTGTCTTTTTCTAAAAGATTACATACTTGGAGACCAAAGGAGGATGTTAGATATCCTACCCTATTACTCTCCACTTTATTCCCTTGAGACAGGGTCTCTCACTGAATCTGGATCCAGGCTGACAGCCAGGAAGCTCTACAGTGCTAGGGTTCCAGGCACATGTTCAAATGCTCCTTGTTTTTCATGTGATTTTTGTAGTTTTAGTATCAGACCCTCAAACTTGTGCAGCACATGCTTATACCCACTGAGGCATCTTCCCAGGCCCTGTAACATTTACTTTTGTTTGCCTATCTGACACGGGGCAATTTTGCCAACAGAATTTTCAGGAGTAGACTTATTTTCCAATGCGTTTAGCCCAGAGGGTTGTTCAAACTTTTGACACTGGAATTTGATGTCATCAACTACAAACATATTGAGCCAAATTCATTCATAGATATCCCAGGATTCATGCAGCCCATGGGCTACAGGTTGGATATGTCTTGCCTAGAGAAGTTTCGCTGAACCCCACTGGTAGCTTTTCCTCCAAATTAAGATGGTTTTGCAAAGTGAAAATAAGTCAACTTTCCAGCTCTCCCAGGCTTGGAGCTTCCTGCAGATAATGCATGCCTACATGGTATCTCCTCCATAGAAAGCACACAGAAAACAGTCCACGAATGAGTAAACGAGTCAGGCAGGGAAACTA
The DNA here is from genome assembly GCA_902168325.1 of Peromyscus nudipes. Lineage (NCBI taxonomy): Eukaryota > Metazoa > Chordata > Mammalia > Rodentia > Cricetidae > Peromyscus > Peromyscus nudipes. Next base: position 18,743 of record CABHPH010162130.1, on the reverse strand, counting down.
ACTGCTCATAGATGGAGGATCTGCCAGGATGTTTTCCAACACCAAATTACAGAAGCTCTTCAGGAAATGGCCACTTGGAGGGGCATGGGATGATTTGGCAGGAACTCTTCTGTTACATGTGAATAATTTTTTATTTAAAATTCAAACCATCGAACAGGCAGGCGATGATCAAACTGGACTCCAGGCGCTGCCATCCTTCGCCTCACCAACATCTACCACTCTTTTGAGAAGAAAACTTGGTACAGTGAACCAAGCTGAGGCTCAGGTCACTTGGGCTGGAGTCTAGCCAAACAACATCTAGCTTTGCGGGTGTCTCTGGGAAATGAGCATCTCCTTTCTGGAGGGGGCGGTATAAGAATCGGGGTACTGAGTGGTTGGTGGGTGACAGGTTTAAAAAGCGTCCTGTGGCCTCTGAGATGGCTTGGTAAGTAAAGGCGTTTGCCACACAAGTCTGAAGACGTGAGTTTGATCCCCTGAACCCACATAAAGTGGTGAAAAAATGACTCCATACGTGAACATCACACGCACACACGCACGCACTAAAAATGCCTTGAAGGCCAATCTCCATTCCCTTTAGCCTTTGGGCATCTGGGGGAGGCTTTGTTCTTGGGGGGACCCAATGCTCAGTGTGTGAGAATCCATGATGGAAGTGGAGATGGCACACACAGTCTTAGTCTGTGTCCTGAAAGCCTGCTCCCCAATTCTGGAATGCATAGCTTGATAGTCTGCTGAACCTTCGTAGAGCCCTGGGTCTGCCTCTGTGTATCTTCCTGTTCTGCCATCAGACTTGGCACATGAAACAAAACCCACTCTAGTCTCGGTTCTCTGAGAATAGAGGAATAGATCACTCATGATGCAAACATAGCTTATTATGGGCTGTAAATCAATTTCATTTCCTTTTTCTTTGGGACTCCACCAAGTGAGGTGGCAAGACAAGACTTATTATTTTCACCTATAAATAAGGAATCAGATCCGGAGAGGCGGAGAATCGGCAAATGTAGCCCAGCTGAGATTGAATTGCACATCTGTTAGTCTCTAAATGCCAAGAATATTTTAACTAACCCTGTGACGACTTGTGTAACTCACCCAGAGACAACCAAAACAACCCCTGAGAATAATAATCTTGAAAGTCAAATTTCCAATATGTATTGATGTCTATTTAGGGCTTTTTGCAGGACTCTGCTGCAGTGGCCGTCATGGTTTTGGGATTGACCTGACTGGGGAGGTGGGTGAATGGAGAAATGATAGACACATGTAGAAAAGCTGGGATCAGGTGAGCCATGTGCTCTGATGGAGATGCACCAGCCACAGCGTGGAAACTTGGAACATTTATTATATACAGATGTTATAGACAGCTGAAGGAGGAGGCTGGTGGGATAATCTTAGTAGTGGGTCTCGTCTCTGTAGGGGAGCACTCTCAGGCCACAGTCATCCAGGAAGAGGAAGCTGTGATTGATACTCTCAAATATTGTTAATATATACATTCAGACCAGGGTAAGGCCTTGCCAATCCCATGGCTGAGTCAGTAGGGTCCTTGACTTGGCTGCTCATGCCAACATTGCGTACTCACTCAGGACTTCATCTGCTCTCCATACTCTGATAGGCTTGTGCTTGGTTTTGATATCACACTGGCAAAGCAAGCTAGGAATACCTTAATCCACCCAGGAGGAAGACCCCGGGAGAGGGCACTTCCTCCCTCAGGTGGTTGCTTGTTCATCTCCAGAGTTTGATTATTTTTGAAGATTGCCACGGCTTCTCTGAAAATGGATTAAAATGGCAAACCGTCTTAATCTTGTGATCTTGGTTTGGCAATCAAAATGATTGCTGGAAAGTGGAAGTTCTTATAGGTAGGAGATCAGGTGCTTGGTTCTTGTTGGCAAAATACAGTTCTTGTCAGCCTAGCCACAGCAGTGCTGGGGGCAGGGAGGATAATGCAGCCTCTGCTAGGGCATCTGTGACCAGAGACACAGAAATTCCTGGGCACATACACAGGAAACCAGGCGCTTCTGATAGGGGGCCCCTCCATCAGTTGGAGAAGGCTCAGAGTTTACGTGTGTTGATGACAAAGGAACCCACACTATGCTAATTTTCTAGGGCTGCCAAGATGAAGTATCAGATACTGATAGATTACATAAGAGAGAGATGCTATGGTATATGGTTCTGGAGGCTGCAAATCCTAGACAAGGCATTGACAGGGTTGACTTCTCCTGAGGGAGGTCTCTGTGACTTCTAGATTTTTTTTTCATGGTCTTCTCTCCATATGTCCTGTGTCCAGAGATTTTTTTTTTCCTTTTTATTTCTATAAGGATAGAATTCACAGTGGGTGGGGACCCACTCTATTGACTTTGCTTCAAGGCAATCAGCTCTTTAAGGACCCTACACCTGAACACAGCCACCTTCATATGTACTAAGGGATAACATGTCAACACACCAATTTAGAGGGGTTGCAGTGTAGCAGATAAGAGATCCTGAGCTTGGAAAAAAACAAACTTAGGTGGAGGGGGAGGGGGAAGCATATCTGTTCTACTTCTGCTCAGAATTCCTATACAAAATGCTAACAACTAGTTACTCAGATCTTCTTAAGAATGCCATAGTGATCTTAAATTTGTACATGTATATATACATAAAATGTATGCATTATATATAATATATATGCTCATATACACACATGCATGTATATATACATACATATACATATATGTCTATATACATATGTGTGTTTATGTCTTGGTTTTTATTGTCAACTTGACATAACCAAGAGTCACCTGGGGAGAGGGAGTCCCAATGGAGGGATTTCCCAGGTCAGATTGGCCTGTGGCAATATCTGTGGGGACTTGTCTTGATCATTCATTGATATAGGAAGGCCCTGCTCACTGTGGGTGGTCCCACTCCTGACCAGTAGTTCTAGGTTCTAGAAAGTTGGGCGAGCATGAGCCAGAAGGAGCAAGCCTGGAACAGTGTTCCTCTGTGGTTTCTGTTTCAGCTTCTGCCCTGGCTTCCCTCAGTGATAAATGGTGACTTGGAGGTGTAAGCCAAATAAAGTCTTTAGTCAGAGCTTTTATCATAGCAATGGAAAGAGCAACCATAACTCTGTGTGTTTGTGTGTGTGTGTATGTGCGCGTGCGTGTGTGTACACCACAGCACATGTGTAGCATAAGAGGATAGTTTGTGGGACTTGCTTCTCTTTCTGACATTCTATCACGTGGTGTTTGGGGATCAAACCCAGGTAGCTGAGCTTGGTGGCAAGTGCCTTCACTATGTGAGTCGTCTCATAGACCTCCCATTGTGATCTTCTACCACGTATATGTGCATTGCACAACATATGTTCCTTTCTACATACACTTGATGATATGGTATTTAATATACCCTTATGGTTTTTACATGAACAGAACTGATCAGTCATCACTTGGGGTGCCTGGCAATCACCAGTAGTCCACGCAATATCTGACTATTAATTTAGTTAGCTAGCTGGTCAGCTTTTAATTCAATACGCAGCCACAAACTCACCATCCTGAAGCATGCTGAGACTTTAATACAATCTATACCTCACCACACAGCCATAGCCCTACCTCCTCTCTTGCTTCTTCCTCTCTTCCTTCCCCACTCCTTCATTTTCCTTTTTCCTGTCACCTCATTGTGCTTAACTTGTTGTCTTACAAAGAAATCTTATTTCTGTCTAATTTAGAATCTCTGAACTTACTTTTGTATGTGTGTTTTTAGCATTGCTGGAGTTTGACTGTCTCAATGGTAAATATGTTGTAGCTCCATTTTCCGTGTTCCCGTGGCTGGGCATTTGGATTGCTTCCCAGTTTCATCATTGTGAACAGAGCAGCTATGAACATGCCCCTTCTTGAGCACGTGTAAGAGTGGAGGTGCTGGCTCAGAGGCGGTGATAAATGCTCAGCCCCAGAGATAAAGGTGCTCAAAGCGCTACATAAACCTCCCACGCATGGATACACACCTGGATAGTTCACATAGCTCACATTGACATTTGTTATAATAAAATAATAAAAAAGCCGACATTTTCTACTTGGTATTTCAGTCAGAAAAGGTTAAAACAGAAGAACCCACATCTCTCCCGCCAGTGTAACATTATGTAAGTGTCTGTCCACAAGATGGAATGCTCTAGATTATGCCAGAGGCACTGTGATTCACAAACTCAAGCAAACCCAAACAACACCCCTGCAGCAGAAACTGTACTTTGATGATAGCCGATATCCATGGAAAGATTAGCGTCTAAGCAGTAGAAAGTATTTAGTCCATGGGTAAACATCGATGATTCGATACATGTAATACCTTCTTCTCAATGAGCTGTGTTGGGACTTTGAATCCTTACCTGCAGCTAGACCCTTTCATGGTGAAAAATTGTTCACAGGTACATTCTTTTCAAGGAAAAAAATATGAGTACATCTGCATATTTGTCTATGCATGTATCATTACCAGTAGACATTATCTCAGGGGTTTTTATGGCACTTGCAGCAGGGGCTGTCACCATCTAAAACCATATTCAGTGTTTTAACAACTATTTTTTTCTTGTTCAGAACTTGCCTCACTTATCTGTAGAAACATTCCCCCCCACACACACATGCACACACACACACACACACACACCCCTCTGCATCAAAACAGCGGTGTAAAGGTTAGAATGGAAAGCCTCCACAGTTGAAGTTAACCAGCTAGATCTCGTTTGGAAGGAGAAGCCGTTGGAATTGCGTACCTTCACATACAGCTGCTGGAACTCCTCAAGGTTCAGCCTCCCGCTCGGACAGTCCTTCAGGAACCCCTTGTACCACTGCTTGAGCTCATGCTCGTTGAACTCGGTGCTCTTCACCAGGTCCTCCATGACTTCAGGGGCCAGTTTGCTATTCTGTTTCCCCATTGTGCCTGCAGAGAACCACAAACCACATCAATGCAGGTCACCGCAGTGGCCAGAACTCACTTCTGCCCATCGGATCACAGACTCCCCGGGTCTGCCTCCTTCCACCTAGTGTTCGAGCATAGACAGGGACAGGAAAACCCCTTTGGACAGGCCTGAGGTCTGTGGAGCTCATCCTTCCCATCATCATGTCGCCTGTCACAAGGCATTGACTCTCCCATGGAAACCAGGCAGCCGTCGTCCATGATGTTCGTGTCAGGTATATGGAAGCTTGTGGGTTACCACTGTGAGTTACGGTTCACTAGTGCTTGAGAGCTAAGCGTCTAATTCTACATTTAACTTGCAGAGATATTGGGAGAGAGATGGACAAGAACTGTGGAAGGACTTTATAACCAAAAGTTTAAAAATCGATTTAGAAAACCTGATTATCTATCGTAGTGCCTCAGTTGGTCTAGTTCCCAAGTCCTGTTTTTTTTTTCTAATGAAAGCAGCCCATTTTGACTATCACAGTAATTCTTATTCTTCTCAACGCTAGATATTCCCTACAAAACCATCTTTGATGTTGACTCTTTCCACAAATTGCTTAGTGAATTTTCATCAACTGGATTTCATCTTGTCATTTTTAATCTTTTCAAAGTTCAAATGCCAGTGCCTGAAGCCATGTCCCCTCCTACATGAACTGCAAGTGTGCATGGTCCAGAGCAGAGCAGAGAGGAGGAAGACATGTCAGGGTCAGAATCTTCAGCTTGTCACCTTGGTTTGTAATTAACCATGTGCGTTAGATACAGAAATATTAATTACCATCCTCTTTCAATTTCTTCATAAAATAAATTAGCAGATGTAACAGAATCCAGCTTTACTGTAATGGCTAATTAAGGAGCAAATAGGCAAAGATTAAAAAGAATAACTTGAAACTAAAATAGTTATATTTTTGCTGGATAATTAATATTTTAAATCCTTTTATATTGAGAGCTGCTGGTAGCCAAAGACCATTTGAGTATACAACAAGAAATTTGTTCAAAAGGCAGCAATTCCATAATGCCTTGGATGATGGTTTTCTCTAACAGAACCCTTGGTTCTGATAGGTTGACCTTCTGAACACTAGTTGTCACCTGCTGTATACTCCCACAGTCTTTTGCCACCAGCGGCTCTCAATATCTTTAATGTCGTTGTTTTATTATAATAAGATAATTAAACTGTGGCCAATAGGCCACAGAGTGGCTAAAGAAAAATTCATGAAATCTGAAGACACATCAGAAAGAGACAAGTACTGGAAGATATTTAAGATCTAGCAGCAGGGTGAATTAGGTTTGAAAGAATGTATTCAAAGTGGACCAGTTATTCCATGTGCTCTAAGCAGGTCTGTACTTGCAACAGCCCTGAGGGGAAAATGTCATCTCATACTTTACTATTGTAATTATTTTAATCTGCTCCAAAAGCAGATCCTGCACCGTTCATCAGTAACCTGCCCTGACATTGAACAGGTCTTCCACTGTAATGAAACCAAACCAGGCTGCCTACTTCCAGGAAAGTTTCCACCTTGGCATCATCCCAGCAGCATAGAGCCATTCAGAGGACACTTTCAGAGGGCCAGTTATTTTCCAAGCTCCTCTGTTTGACAAAGGGGCTCTGGGATCAGCAACCCTGCCCCTTATCAGGGAGCCTTTCTATTTAGTGTTGCTTTGAATTTCACTTCTAAGTCTTTTATTAGCAACTGTCTCTTAATTATAAGTTACTGTGGCATTCCACAGCTGGATGTGGAAATCAAGTGGGTACTCAGGTGTGAGATTTAATTAATCTGGGTAAGAAAACTGTAATTTACCTTTAGCCTCAGAATCAAAAGATGGACTGCCAAAACTCTCAGACTGTTACTTTGTTCTTTTTTTTAAGAAAGCTATCAACCTTCATTATTGATTAGAATCCAACCTCACAATAATAACTACTGAATATATAATGTTGGCTTGGAGAAGGCCCTAAATCAGTGGTTCTCAACCTGTGGGTCATGACCCCCCCTTGGGGGCTGAATGACCCTTTCACAGGAGTTGCGTAAGACCACCAGAAAACACAGATATTTACATTATCATTCATAACAGTAGCAAAATTACAGTTATGAAGTAGCAATGAAGATAATTTTATGGTTGGGGTGGGGGTCACCACAACATGAGGAACTGTATTAAAGGGTCACAGCATTAGGACCTAGATGGAGCACTGGCCTAGATGGAGCACTTCACATACTTCAACAAGGACCAGGACATCTCCCCAAGACTCAGAACATTGTGGTAACTTCTACAAGATCACACAACCAAAGAAATGCAGAGCTGGGGTATGAATCTGGATTTACGAGACTAGAGTGCATCAGCAGAGATACGCAAGGGGATGGAAGCATCTCTGGAATGGAAGAGGAGGAGCGGAAGTAGGAGGGTCAGAGAGATTTGAATCACTTTAAAGAAGGGAAAAAAGAGAGATGGGTCGTGTTGCTGGACTGGCTGGCCTGTTAGAGAAAGATTTACCGAAATCACACTTGGTAGATATGTATTAATTAATCATGAGAAATAGGTTAAAAGTTATGAGAAACCACACCCCAAATACCTGTAGAAACTCAGCAGTGTATCAGTTTAAGAGAAAATGGATTCTCCATGGATCATTTGCGATGCCTTAAGCTGTTCCCACTGGCTGGGAGGGGATGAATATCTCTTTCACATACAAGGGGCATTGTCAGGGCCGTGAGTCATAATTCTGGAGAACCAAGTGCATAACTTCATGCCTTTCGGTTACAGTCACGGTCAATGTTATTGCCCAGGTGTGCCCAGAGTGGGTGGATCATGCACAAAGTCCTGTTATGGCCTGCTCCAGTCACTGTGCCAATGTCCCTGTCCCCCCAACCCCCAACCCGGGCCTCATCAGGCTCTTCTCCCTCCTCCCTCCCCAGGTTCTATCCTAACCTCCCACAGTGCATAGCTGCTTGAGTAAAGATTTGAGCCACTGACCTCAAACCTCAGCACACCCCCATGTCCCCAGCCCTCAGCCCATCTCCTGAGCATGGCACATGCTCTGCTGTTTGTCAAGTAGCCTCACGTTCTTCTGGTCTGTCGTTTCACGCCGTATGGCAACAATAATGAGCGGTTACAGGTTTCAGAGCTCGTACATTGCAGACTTCCAGGTTCCCTAGAATGACGTCCCCCTTTGTCATCTCAGCCAATTCCTTCCTTTTCATTTAAGTCACCTCAGCTCACATCTCACCTCTTCTGTAAGACCTTCATGGTGGAGTGGCCCTCCATCCCAGGTCTCCCCCTTCTCTTGGTATAGCTCCCATGATCCTTATTTTCCTACTGGATTTCTTTTCTTTTTTCTTTTTTTTGAGAGAGAGAGAGGGAGGAAGGGAGGAAGGAAGACAGAGACAGAGACAGAGGGACACAGAGAGAGATACAGAGGTGAAGGATGACTGTCCTTGCATCCTTGATAATTCCTATTAGATGTTCCACAAACACATTTTGAGGGAATCAGTAGTAAGGCAGACTCACATATCTTATATGCATTTTCCCAGAGAAGTCAGTCTCATTTCGATTTGAAGAGAGTTGATGGATTCATAAGTATGAGATACAGCCCACAGGTGGCAGAAATGTTTTGCTTAACTATGTGGAAATTAGCCTGCCCTGCTAAAGATGGGTTACCTGTCTGTTCTCATCTGTTACTTCTGAATACCTTAAAGGTAGAGTCTACATCTTTTAACTCAGTATCCTTGGGGGCCGATAGAGAGATGGTGTGTAGCAAGGTTTTTTAAATGAATGGGTGTGCCTGGCTTAATGCTTCCAACTCATGGACCTTTCATTCTGGGCTATAATGATATGAGCCAAGTAATCTTTCTTGTTATGGAACCAGAATGGCAGAAAAAGAAAAAAATGACAAGACTTATAATATTCCCAAGCAGAGTTCCCATGACATACAGTGTCTCCAACTTACTCTGTGATCTCGGGAGCATTCACCTTCTCTTCCACTCACTCTTTCCACTTAGAAAGAGAACAAGTTGGGTCAAGTGATCTTTGAGGCTCCCCTAGCTCCACCGCTGTCTGATTGGCCGCGCACATTTTTCTAACTCTGAAAGTATGAATCACAGACTTCAGACCGGCTTGTGTTGGCACATGTCCGTTCTGTATTTTTACCTGAGAATCCGTCAGCACTTGAGCATTTTTGTTACCCAAGAAGGGAGGGGACAGAAACTGTGTTTTATTTTTAAGCTGGTGTTCCAGGCAATAAGGGAAAACCCAGACCCGTCCATGACCAAATGAACTCGTTGGTGCCTGAGATGCAGAAGAGAGAAACTCAGGACCAAGTGCAAAAGGATCATGTTGAGGTCCTCAGTGGGCACAAGATCTCAGAGAGAATGGAGCCCTTGAACAGAAAGCCTGAATCACTTCATTGCAAACGGTACTCCGATAGATGGGGGACTTGTATGCTATCATACTGTACAGAAGGCTTTTGTGTAACAGCATTCACCCATGTAACAATGTTATCAGGAGATCACCTTAACTTCCTTTTTCTTGCTAGTACTTTGCACGTCAGAGAGAGTAAATGATTTGCCCTAGCACCACTAGCAAGGAAAACTTTGGTAAGGTCTGATCGTAGACATCTCATACCCCTTTGCTTAGTGATACAGGCCACCATCTTCTCCTGCCTGGGGGCTTCAACTATCATTGGTGGTCCTGCCACAAGGATTCTTTATTTCCTATCCACAGCCTACCTATCCAGTAGCAAGTTTCAGAGTGGAATAAACAGAATAGGTCATAGGTCGTTGGGGACAGCTAGGGAGCTCCTATAGGAAAGAAAGCCTTTTCCCCATACCCAGGAAGCTCCAATGTACATCTTTTCTCCACAGTCTCTTCAGGGTAATTTCGTGTGTGTGTGTGTGTGTGTGTGTGTGTGTGTGTGTGTGTTTTACATGCTTCCCAGTGCATTCCAGGGCTCGCTGAGTTCCAATAGCCATACAGAGCTGCACAGGCAGCTCCTCCCAGGTAATCTGGCAATTGGCTTGGTTGAATCTTAATAGGATTCATCTGTAGACGGGGTGGCTGAGATGGAGGAGTCAAGTCACATGCGCCGACACACAGCGGCACAAGTACAATGGGAAACAGGCTTGGACAGCAGCCCAGCCCAGCAGAAGAAAGGACTTTGGGGCACAGGCTTCAAACCTCTGGAATGCAGGCAACACTCACTAGGGTGGAAGACGGCTTGGATGGGAGCCAGGCAGGTTTTAGTGTGGAATTACCAGGTCAGCGCCCGACAAATTAGCTCTTAGCTCCAGCCCTTGGCTTCTTGTCTATACACAGAGATAACCAGAAGAAGCTGGTCTTGTTCACGCATCAGTTGCATGCTGACGTGGCCTTTTGTTCCTTTGTCACCTGACTAAACCTTACCGCTCCTGCAAGGTTCTGTTCATTCCTGCCTCCGCCGTGACACACCACGTGTGGCTTTGGGTCCTCCAGTTTTGTGTTTAATATCAGTTTCCTGGCTATGATGACCAGAGGCATCATAAACAGGAGCAGACAGGGACCTCCAGAGCAATTCAGTTTGGCAGGAATTCCTAAGCACATTCTAGGGGGAAAGAGTCTGCCTTGGGTATGGTGGGATATAAATGGAAAACTCAGTTCCAGCCTTGAAGGGCTCACGAGACATTCATATATCTTAAATACAAAGAACGATGAAATGATGTTCATAGCAGAAAACGGTAGTGCCAGGGGACAGACAAAGAGATAAAATCCCGTAAGTCAGTCAACTTTATCTGTGACTAATTCCCAGGTGAAAACTCCTCTGAACCTGCTGCAACACATGAATCACCCCTGGCTACCTTGGGGGCACTCTTTCTCCTTAGAGGGAAGCTTGCAACTTACAAGCCAGATGAGTACACCGATTAGTTAACTGTGGTGTGCCACTGCATGCCATGAAGGAATGAGAGCACCCAGGGCAGCACAGAGGTTCCCTCTGAATCCTCACTCTCCTTCCTGGGATCTCTGATATAGGTTCTAGATTCTTGCAGCGGGGACTGGTATAAAGAATTCAGAAACCATATGCGGAGGGAAGACTGGAGCCTGGGAGAGCTGCCCCAGGGCTCCTCCAGTTCAAGTCTTCTGGTTTTCGGCTAGAGGATTTCACACTCAGGAAAGTGACAGGGCTCTACGATCACAGAGGCAGCTGGTGGCTGAGCTGTGGTGAGAAGCCTGGGAGACTGAGCCAGCTGGTGACCCACCCCTGACCCTTGCAGTATGCTGTCCCTAAGCCAAAGGCTCAAAGGCTGTAGTAGCCAAGCATGTTTATCTCTGTACAAAGAGGTTCAAATGCATTCCCTCCCACCCCCCTTCCCCATTCCCCTAGGCTCCTGTAAACAAACTATTCTGGATTGCTAGTTTCTAAAGCCCGTTAACCTCAAAAATTAAGGATCATAGTTGCCCAGAACATTGAATAGTGGTTTCCTTTTGAATAAAGGCAATGACTTGAGAGCTGGATAATTTCTGCTCCATTTTTTCCCCCTTCCTCCAAGAGCCAAGTACTCACAAGGCCCCAGGAGTATGTCTCAGGGGACAGTCGGGGTGTTGATGGCAGGCTGGCATCTCAGTGCTGTCTGGGAACCAGAGCAGCTTCAGGGAAGAGAAGTCCTTTCTCACAGTATTCTCTGATGCCATCGCCTCAAACCTGAACCTCGTGGGATTACAGCTGAGGTTCTGGCCCACAAGCTTGAAATAGGCGGTGGGGCTCAGGCTCCATCCTCAGGGATTCAAGATAAAAAGCAAAAGTACATTATTTGATCTATAATAAATGAGGAAAAAAATTCTTTGATGGCAGTGGCCGTGGTGCTGTTAGGGCAAGCGACAAGAGGTCTGTGTGTTCAGGAAAGTGTAATGAATACATGAAGGTGAAAGCAGCCATGGGCCCCAGAGATCAATCATCCAACTGCTTTGTTTTCCAGCAGGAGACCTGGGGAGGTCAGGGCACTTATGCCAGAGAACACAGGGAGTTAGTAACAGAGCCCAGTGGTACCCTCAGCAAGAGGCTTGTACACGGCTGCTGTGCCCATGCCTATGATCCAGGGGGCACTGAGGTAGACGGCAGGCCCCTACAGAATTGAAAAGAGTCTGCAAGAGCTCAGGGTATGAAGAGAAGCCTTCTTGGCTCAGACTGCCTTACCCATTCTCTACCAACATCCTGTCTGAGCTGTCCCCGCATAGGATACAGCCTGAGAACCTGCAGGCACTCTGGGACTTTAGAAGGATGGCCCTACCCCTGACTCCAAGCTGGGAGCTGCCAGTAGAGTTCCTGGTTCTCAAAAGAACTCCTAACTTCAAAGGGCCCGCATTACAGATCAGCCACTTCCGTATCATCTTCTTCCAATGTGTTTAAGACACAGCGAATGCTTCTCAATGAGCTGAGGAAAGCATAACTTAGTCCAAAGCCGTACTTGGTACCTCAGTGTTTGTCCATAACTTTGGAAATGTTTCTTCTCATCACTTCTTGGCCTTTTGGCTAAGATCAAGTGTGGAAATGTTTCTTCTCCATTTTTACCACCTTTCTGTTGGTTTCTTGTGCCTCTGTTGACTCTGCATCATGGTTCAAATACAAAATATCCCCCATAGGCCAATGCATTTGAGCACTTACTCTGCCACACTGTTTTGTGAGGTGGTGGAATCTTAGGAACTATGGCCTAGTCAGCAGAAACGGGTTGCTGGGAACAAATGTTGGAGGTGATACGATTCTGTCCCAAACTGCTTCCTGATCTGCTCATATGTGATGAGTCGTTCCAGGGGCTCCTGCCATCATGCCTTTCTTACCATGATGGACTAGTCACTCTCTCTGAGCTGTGAGCCAAAGTATAACCTTCCTCCCTTACGTGGCTTCTGCCAGGGTTTCTGTCCCAGTGAATGTTCTGGTTAGTTTTAGTTGCCATCTTGCCAAAACCTATAATCACCTGGGAAGAAAATCTCAATGAGGAATTTTCTAGATCAGGGTGGCATGTGTGTGTGTGTGTGTGTGTGTGTGTGTGTGTGTGTGTGTGTGTCTGTCTGTGTGTACCGTTTTGATTGTTAAGTGATATGAGAAGATCCAGCCTATTGTGTGTGGTACCATTCCCTAGGCCTGGGATTTTGAACAGTATGAGAGGAGAAAGTTAGCTGAAAGTAAACAAGTAAGCAAGGATACACATGTTTATTCTCAATCTGTTCTTGCCTGTGGGTGTGAAACTTTATTACGTTGTAACCTGACTTCCCTGAAATAATGGACTGTAACCTGGGCTTAAGTCAAACAAACCCCCTCTTCCCTAAGCTGCTTTTTGTTAGGGTGTTTGTAACAATATAAATGAAACCAAGACAGGGACATAGATGTAAATAATGTTTACATCCTTCAAATAAAAGTATTTAATATACGACTGGGCAGAGGAAAGTCACTTGAGGATCCCACAGCCCAGGCAAAGCATCAACTGTTGAGCGAAGGAGATTTCCACCCAGTTTTTGGCTCAGCCACTGAACAGACGTGTTCGTTGATTAATAGCTGGTGACCTTTCCTCTGGGACTGATTCAAGCAGCCACCCACTTTTCTGCAACCTGCACCTTATTTTCATTTCCCTGTGCATCCAACCATTCTATGTATTCCTGAGGCACGGCTTCTGTGAAAGGAAACGGGCCTTCCTTGGCATTGTCAGAGCCTCGTTTGGTTCTGGGAGGTAGCAGAGGAAATGCTTTCATTAATAATCACAGCCTTCTGCCCAACAGATTGTGTTCTGGGCTGTGCTGCCAAGACCCAGTGGGAAGGGACCATGGCCCTTATCTCAGAGCAGCAGGGAGCTGCTGAGAGAGGGGAGTAGACCACTAGACTGTCCCCTGACACCGGCACATCCTCGTCACAGTGTTGGGCCTTGAGCACTGAAGAAGTGACTACCCTCCCATTGCTTTCCGAATGAGCCTAGTCCTATGGGAGGGGCCAGTGACATGTTCATATGCCTTGACAGTAGCCGCATCTCAATCCCCTTCAAAGTCCAAATCTGAAGCCTCCGTATATTCCCTTCTGAGAGATGTCTGTGCTCACCATGCTTTTGAGATGTTAACTCTATAGCAGTTCTAAAATTGTATATTAAATCCTATAGCCTAGGCATTTGTTTTAGTTTTCCTTTACATTTATTAGTGTGTGTGTGTGTGTGTGCGCGCGCGCGCGCGCGCGCGCGCTCTCAAGGAAGTTGGGTCTTCTTTTTCTACAATGCGGGTTCTTGGGATCAAACTTGAGTTGTCAAGCTTGGTGACAAGCACCTTTACCTCCGAGCCGTCTGTTTGGCTATGAAACACTACACTCTGTAGGCTAGGTTGCCCATGAACTTCTGGGTGATTCTTCTGTCTCTAGTCCCTAACTAAGTGCTGAGGCATTTAGGCATAAGCCATCATGTCTGGCTGTCTGGATCTTAAATACAGAGGATTTTCAAATTCTCATATAAAGAAGGCTTTTTGTAAGTAAAATGTTATAGTGGGAAGAAATTGGATTCTGAAATAAACCAATCTATCTCTGCTTCTTTCTTTCTCTTTTTCCTTCATTTGTTTTTGAGGCAGGGTGTTAGGTAGCCCAAGCTGGTTTTGAACTTGCTACCTCACTGAGGATAACCTTGAACTACTTGAATCCTGCATCCATCTCCTAAGTGCTAGGATTTCAGGCATGTACCACCTCATCTCGTTTATGCGGAGCTGAGGATGGAACCCAGGCTCATGAGAATGCATCATGATTCATACGATCAAGATTGACATAAGTGCATGTCCGATGTCCCCAACAGGAAGATCAAAGGAGAGAGGACATCACAACAACCCAGCAAACTGGGAAAGCAGGTCACCAAGCAGCCTGTGGAGGACCACCTGGCTTTACTTTGTATACACACTTGCATGCACAGGAAGTTTGGGCACTTTCTAATTTACATTATAATCTTAACAGTGGTTCTGTGACTGATGACCATACAATGCTGGTATTTCACTCTCTCCTGCATCTCTCTGGGTGCCTATAACATTAATATTTAGAAAAGAAAAATATACAACTTCTATTTCACCAAACGAACAGCAGTTTGGGCAACCTCGAGGTGAGAGCCACTCAGATGATTTTCCTCAGTACTTGTCATTTTTAAACAATTCATGACATTACTTCAGGTTTCACTGGTAGCCACAGATCTTCAGTTCTGACATGGTTGGTTGAGTGAAATGAATACATACAGTGATGCTTAGGAGAACGGCCTAGATAGACGTTGGAGTCAGGGTCTTGCCTGATTGGGTCAGGGACTTTCAAGTGAATGACCTCTGAGGCTTCACTTTGTCATCTCTGACTGACAGTGCTATCAGGCTGGTGTATTAGTCCCACATTTAAAGTTTTACACATTTGCAAGAAATAAGTGAGGAAAGAAAGAGATGATAAACACCACAGTGAAGGCTGATGTACCGTCGGATGCTGTTCATAGCAATTGGAATTCTAAGATAGAAAATCCATAGGCAGGGACAGACTGCATCTGGGTGCCTAAGGCTAGGTCTACAGTTGTTGGTTCAAGGACTGAAAAGCATCTGTTTGCAGGACAAGTGGAAGAACCAAGAAGGCCCTGGAAACTGTAACTTCTCAGGGGCAACATTATCTGCTCTTGTTCCAGGAAACAAGGAGTGATGATTTGCCTGAAAGTGAAGGCCAGCATTTGGGGAACTTGACTTGCAACTGTTAGCTACAAAACCTGTGGATACTGTAAAGCAGTGGTTCTCAACCTATGGGTCACAACCCCTTTGAATTGGATATCCTGCATATCAGATATTTACATTACAATTCACAACAGTAGCAAAATTAGTTATAAAGTAGCAATGAAAATAATGTTTTGGTTGGAGACAGAGTTCCACAACATGAGGAATGGTATTAAAGGGTCGCAGCATTAGCAAGGTTGAGAACCGCTGCTCTAAGGATATGTTTTTCTAGAGCCCCACCTAACAGTGTACGTCGATCTTTTGTGATCTGATAGCATTGTCAGGAGGGGCTCATCCTCCTTGGAGGCATCAGGGCCAAGTTTTACTCTCTTTGTTTGCTTCTCTGTTACCGTGACGTCACAAAGACTGGAAACTAACCCTGGGAGGAAAAGGGCCGATGACGGTTTATCTGGCTGACAATTCCGTGTTACAGTCCATCATGAAGGTAATCAGGGCAGGAACTCAAGAAGGAACCTGGAGGCAGAAACTGAAGGAGGGGCCATGGAGGGGTGCTGCTTTACTAGCCTGCTCCCCATGGCTTGCTCAGCCTGCTTTCTTATAGAACCCAGGACCAGCAGATGTGGCCCTGCTCACAATGGGCTGGGTCTTCTCACATCAAGCCTTAGTAAAGAAAATGTCTCTACTGACTTTCCCACAGGCCAGTCTGGTGGAGGTATTTCCTCAGTTGAAGTTCCTCCTTCCCAGATGACCCTAGCTTGTGTCAAATTGACAAAACCCTCTAACCAGAGCTTAGTCCCAACCTTGCCAGTTTTTTTTTTTTTTGAGCAACTTTTACAAAAGTCTGAGTCCTCATTGAACTTCAGGTTTCTCATGTACATAGTTACATAGTTATATAAAAAAACCTTCTGCCTTCCCTAATGAGCCAGGTCATTGTAAGAAACCATCTGTGGATGCCGTTTATAAGTGGGACAACAGCTTCTAGCTCCTAACTGGGTATATTTTCCACGATATGCGAGATATATAGAAAAATATGAGCGTTTTTAGGCAGGGACAAAGAAAGGGAGTGAATTTCAGATCCCTAACATGATGGAGTAAGATACCTGTTGCTGAGTAGTCCATCGAGGGTTCAGTAAGGGAACCCAAAGAAGGATGTCACCTGGTAGAAACGACATGCCCAAATGCCCCCTCTTAGAGCTTCAGGAGATAGACACACAGGCCATTTTTCCAAAGGTTGTCCGAGGGGTGCTGATCCTCTTTGATGTGTGGCCAGCTCTGAATCAGGCTCACCTTGTCCTTGATGGGTCTTTGTGAAGTATCCAGCCAGGCTGGAACAAAGCACTAGATTATGGCACATCAAAAGTGTCTTGGCTGAAAGGGACAAGGCCAAGGCTGGGAGGGCTAAAATTAGACCTTCCGGTTGGGTTTGACTTGGCAGTCTTCTGTGCAGCCTGCTAATATGGCACCCTCCCTCTCAGCCTTGGGCCCTCCGAGAGCACAGGTAACAGGTGTTGAAGGGATGAAGTGCTGTTTCCTTTGGTACCCTGTAGGGATGACAAATGCTTCTGGGCCCATGTCGCTGTCAGTTGGAGCAGAATGTTGAGCAATACTTAGCTTTTTTTTTTTCTTACAAAGGTAATTTACAGATTAAGATAAAAACACTATTGTTTCGTCTCGTCAATCTAATGTCCTTCCACGCTGAAACCACAAGGGATCCTCAAGACAACCACAGAGTGTCTTTGAACCTTGCAGGTGTTTATCTGAGAACATGTAACCTCTGCAGAATCCAGGGACTCCGTTATCTCGGCTTTACATCATGCTGTGCCGTGGTGCATTTTTCAGAGAGGAGCCGGGGCTCATGTCACACTGAGAAGGCACAATTGTTAGCTGGTGCTTCAGAGAAAAGCTACCAAGTCTTTCTCATGGTATTCATTCAACATTGAGTTGTGCATATGAATAACCACCTTGAGCTGCAGAATGAAACACTAACTCTATATGCCTGATGCATTCATTAGCAGTAAGGCCAGCAGTTTACAGTGTTCTTCCTGTGTGTTCATGGATTGTTTGTCGATAACATGTGTATGTGGTATAAGTATATTTGCATGCTTGTGTGTGCACATATGTGTGGGCAGGTGTCCTGGCTAGTTTTATGTGAAGTTGACACAGGCTAGAATCATTTGAGAGGAGGGAACCCCAAATAAGAAAATGCCTCCATAAGATCCAGCTATAGGCACACCTGTAGAGCATTTTCTTAGTTAGTGATTGATGGGGGAGGGTCTAGCCCACTGTGAGTGGTGCCATCCCTGAGCTGGTGGTCCTGGGTTCTATAAGAAAGCAGGCTGAGCAAGCCATGGGGAGCAAACCAGTAAGCAACACCCTTTCATGGCCTCTGCATCAGCTCCTGCCTCCAGCTTCCTGCTCTGTTTGAGTTCCTGTCCTGACTTCCTTCAATGATGAACAGTGATATGGAACAGTGATATGCTTGTCTTTCAGCTTGTTTGGTCCTGGTGTTTTATCACAGCTAGAGTAACTCTAAGACAGCAGGTATATAGGTATATGTGTGCATGTGCATGTAGTGGCTGAGGATGAAGATGGCTGTCCTCTTTAATCACTCCCTGCCTTACTGTGGGAGAAAGGCTCTCTCACTTAACCTGGAGCTCACCACTGCTGCTAGGCTGGCTGGCCTGTGGGCCCCACGGATCCATCTGTTTCTGCTGCCTCAGCTCTGGGACTACAGGCAGATGAACCATGCTTGGCTTTTTGTATGGATGCTGAGGATCCTCACGCTTGTCTGCCAAGCACTCTATCAATTTTGCTGCCTCTTTGGTTCCCCTTCCAATATTTTGATGACATAGATATCACCATGTCTTTCTTTCACAGTTAACATTAAAAAAAAAATAGGCGAGGAAGTTCACCTGTCTAAGGTCACATAGCCTGGAATCTGAACCTGACAGGTAACAGCAGACACTGTTAGATATGTTGCCTATTTAAAGGAGGCAAGAAACAAGACAGTACATTCTAGAAGAGAAGCTACCACTTCAGTGTAATATCTCAGTTCTTTTCCCCCAGGTGCTACCCTTTCCATGGACGTTTTTCTCCATGTAAAATGGCTTCAAAGGCATCCAGAGACTCAGACCCTTATCTCCCCCTGCCTGGCTCTAGTTTTTAATAGACGGGGG
>CABHPH010162129.1:0-35133 GCA_902168325.1 Peromyscus nudipes | reverse complement strand
ACCTGCAGGCATCTTGGCTTTTTAATTTTTACCTGGAAACGCCTCCCAACATTTGACCAACAAGACTGAAGTCCCTTCATCTTTTGGACAAAGCATACTAATACATAAAGTGTGAGAGCTGAAGTTATGTTTTAAATCGCCGTGCTTAAGAGATCTATAAAACAAAACCGCCTCTGACCTGTAAGCCCCGCTTGCCCAAGGACAAGTTAACTTGCTGGAATGCTGGGAGCTGCTGTTTATATAAGATAACAAGCCATGGGTTTTCACTTCTTTAAACAAGGTTAGTTGCCCCAGCTGCACTGGTTATGTTTGATCACACAGAAGGTACGTCAGGATGTGTGCTTGCCCACCCCACCGATGAAGCGGGGGACATGCGGAGCCTTGTGAGTTTTGCCGTTAATAAGCTCCTTTCTAGTGTAATTCAGCACCTGAATTCCCACCTCTGGGAATCCCAGGTATAGACCTGGCCCGTGTCCATCTTCCTGGCCAGTATTCAATAAAGCTTGCTTCAAATTTGGCTCAAAAATTGTGGTAGTGGTCTTATTCTCACACAGTGGGATTAACAAAAGGAAATGATATTTAAGCATAAATGCCTCAAAGAACATCCTGGCATAAAACAGAGACAAAGGGGTTGATAAATCATTTCATCTTAGGAAAGGCTGTGTCCTATCTCCATTGCTTCGTAGTTGTGTGTCCTTGAGGAAATGACCAAAGCATCTAAGTTTAGTTTCTTTACAAAGTACACAGGGTCTGGAGAGATGGCTCAGAGGTTGGGAGCACTTGGCTGCTCTTCCAGAGGTCCCTAGTTCAATTCCCAGCAACCACATGGTGGCTCACAACTATATGGTTCGATCTGATGCCCTCTTTTGGCATGTAGGCAGAACACTGTATACATAATGAATGGATAAATCTTAATTAAAAAAATAAAAAATAAAGTACGCAGAATAATCTCTGCCTTGGAGAGTGAACATAAAGTTAAAACATGTACATATGAATAATTATTATTGT
The DNA here is from genome assembly GCA_902168325.1 of Peromyscus nudipes. NCBI lineage: Eukaryota > Metazoa > Chordata > Mammalia > Rodentia > Cricetidae > Peromyscus > Peromyscus nudipes. The sequence goes on along the minus strand of CABHPH010162129.1, from coordinate 34,125 downwards.
CAACAGTGGCCATTATTATCTCTCTGAATGTGTTTCCTATAATTTTGGTAATAACCTCTGTTCAGGTTGCTATAACAAACTACCATAAGCTAAGTTGCTTATACACAATACAGGTTTGTCTCTGAGGCAGATTCAGGGGCTGACGAGGGCCGTTTTCTCCCTTTCGTTAGATGGTACAGAGGGGACCATGCAGCTTTCTGAGGTCCCTTTAAAAAAGTACTAATACCACGCATGAGGGCTCTGTAACAAGGCCCCAGACCTTAGCAGGCCAAAGCCTGAGCACAACTGACTCCACGACGGAAGTGACCTTCAGGCTGAAAACCAGCACATAGACAGCACCACCTGCCAGAACTAAAACAAAGGAAAGTCTCTAAATGTGCTAACCTTGCTTCTTGCTTCTGTAGTTCCACTTTTGGATAACAGTTCTTAACTGAAGTATGTCAGCCCAGGACATGTTTGTGTGTGTGTGTGCTTAAAAGCTCACCCTAAGGAAGGTGTGGGGTTACCCTGAGGTCCCGAGTATGCAGTGTACTTGCCGGTTAGCTAATAAAGACTTTCTATTGGCTTAAGCCCATATCCAAGCATCTTCTCCGGTGAATACCCCAAAACAGGCCCCACACTCATGAGCAAATCACCTTTCAAAACTCCAACTCGATATTATCTTGTTTTCAAGCAAAAGATAAAAAGGTAGATGCTGTGGAATAATCCTTCTGTACACTGAGAATATGTATTACTCTCCCATTGTTAATAAAGAGCTGATTGGCTGGTAGCCAGGTAGGACATATAGGCAGGACAGTCAAACTGAGAATGCTGGGAGGAAAAAGGGTGGGGTCAGAGGAATCACCAAGAGAGACAGAGGGAGCAAGACATGCTGGAGAACAAGTAAAACCACAAGCCACATAACAATACATAGATAAATAGAAGTGGGTTAATTTAAGTTGTAAGAGCTAGTTAGTAATAAGCCTGAGCTATCAGCTGAGCATTTACAATTAATATTAAGTCTCCCTGTTGGTTATTTGGGAGGAGGTAGGGGCAGGAAACTTCCACCAACAGGTAGAAGTTGACATTGATGTAGGAACTTGATTCTAGTTGAAAGTAGGCCCAAGAAGGAGATTCTGGTTTGGGGTTAGCTCAGTGGATTCCCTGTGTGGTAGTTTGTATATAATTGGCCCCCATAGTCTCATTGGGAGTGGCACTATTAGGAGGTGTGGCTTTGTTGGAGTGGGTACAGCCTTGTTGGAGGAAGGGCGTCACTGTGGGGACAGGCTTTGAGGTGTCCTAGGCTCAGGATACCACCCAGTGTCTCAACTTCCTGTTGCCTGCAAGATGTAGGACTCTCAGCTACTTCTCCAGCACCATGTCTGCCTGCACGCTGCCATGCTCCCTGCCATGATGACAATGGACTGAACTGTAAGTGAGCCACCCCAGTTAAATGTTTCCCTTGATAAGAGTTGCTGTGGTCACAGCAATAGAAACCCTGTCTAAGACACCCTGACAATGCAGTGTCCCATGAGCAGAGCACAAAACCATGGGTATTCTAGTCCCCTACATCAGACCTCCAGAACCACACAAAACCAGAAGACTGAGGTTTTCTGGTGGGCAGATGGTTAGTTGTCAATAAAAGGAGTTTTTTGCACTTTGAATGTTGTGAGTTTATCTGTCGTCCTCTACACCTGTCACCAAGGTCACTCTGGGATAAAGGAGTGTGTCCCTTATTGTTTTTATGAAAAGCACAGAAAAAGTAAACAGGATTTCTAGAATCCAGGAACTTAAAATGTGGGGTGGGGAGGAAAGACAATTATTTTCCTACATGAGAATAATTGGACATAAATAACTAGGAACTAGGAAGACATGGGCAGAATTTGAGGTCAGAATCTCAAACCCAGAGGAGAAATTTCTGACACAAGGTCTTGGGGATTTCCAAACGATGCTGAAAAGCAGTGTGTGTTTGGAAGCAGCAACCCAAGAGCACACACTCAGGGTGTCGCTGCTGTTTGCCTAACGCTTAGATGCTGGGACTTTAAAATTCAGCTGTGCTCTGCCATATGCAGCCCCATGCTGATGAGGTCCGCTAACGTCGCCTTGTAGAGTTTGGGCTTCTGTCAAGATTGGTCACGGTCACAGTCCTCATTTCTGCCTTTGTTTCATGAGGAGGATGTGGGTATTAACTTCCATACCCGTTTCTAGGAAAGCCCCACTGCAACCTTGTAGATCACCGAGCCTGACAAGGTTAACCTGGAGAACGTGAAGTCAGATGGAAGCATCAGAGAAGCATGGTTGGAGTGTCTGGGTGTCCCTGAGCCTTGTGATACCGTTCTGACCACGCCCTACAAGGGTGGACCCACCACCCACTGTCTCAGTCCCTGTTCCCAAGGCTCCTACCCTGCAGCAAAGACCCACAGTATCATATTTTATATGGCTGTCAATGTAGAGTTGCTAGGTTGTATAAGGGGAGGAGGAAGGTGACTTTCAGGGGGACAGAGGGTGTTTTCCAACCTGTGCAACTTCCTTACATTCTCCGAAATGCTGTTTCCCAGCTGTAAACTGGAACACTTACAACCTATGGGCACTTTCCTGTGTTTCTACACTTGAAAATAGAGGAGGCTAAATGGTGTGACTTCTCTTAAAAGCTCTTGGGGCTTTAAACACGTCTAGAGCATTTGGTCAGATGATTCACTTTGAGAAATCCATCCTTTCCGCGGACTGGGTCTCAGTCGGGTCACCAGACCGAGGGAGAATGGGGTGAAGGTACTCAGGATAAGTGGGATTCGGCGATGACAGACAGACACCAGAGTATGCTGTGAAACTGCTGCAATTTTACTCAGACCAAGCAGTGAATTTTATACAGTGATTTGATGAAACATGGCAATCGGCCAGTAGGGTGTTAGACATAGAATCAACAATATAGTCACACAATTTTCTCAGAATGATTAACAGATCTCATGAGTACAGACTCTATTTCTTCTTTTGTGGTTCCTCATCCAAACAGAGAGCATTACGGCCCTAGCTGAAGTTTTTCTTCTACACAATTATTACACCTTTGTTCTGTATCAAAATTAAACCCTTCCCACCATCGTTCTAACCATGGTTTCATTTGTGTGAAAATATTTAACCTTTGCCTGTGGGGTGAGAAGGCACCAGGGGGGTTGGGACCTAGCTATTCCTTCCATGAACTGTAACTTATGCCATTCTGTTTTCATACTATTATGATTCACCCACCAGTTCCCATGTTTATCATAAGCTCCCGTAAAGGGCAATGGCTCCAAATTATTATATCTAGGATTAAAGTTAGGGGGTTGCCACCACTGACCCCTGATGAGAAACTCTATTTGTCCCTGGATAATTCTTGTAGGAATGGCCAATTTCTGTAACTGCTTCCGTGTAGCTGCTGTTGGCTGCGTGTGTGGATTGCTGATGAGTTCCTGGACTTTTACTTTCATTCACTCTTTACTAGAATCTTCGTCCCTCTGAGTCATAAGTTCTTTTCTGCTCTAAATCATTCATAAATTCCCCCAAACTTCTAGGACCCTCTTTAACTGTATGCCTAAAAGCTTGAATCATAGGTGGGGGTATTAAGGCCACTTCTCTTTATGGGGCACATCAGGAACATTGAGAGCTAACCTCCTGAAATTAATACACAAGAAAACAGCAATAATCACAGCTGCAAAGAGAAAAAGGACAGAGTGCCAGCCAGCCTCTGCAAGCAGATTTTGCGTGGTTCCGTGTAGCCTGGCACCATGATTCGGGCTGATTGAGAAGGGGTCGCCAGGGGCATAGACCCGAGGGCCGCGAACCCCCCTATCCCACGTGACCACCTTATCCAAGGCATTTGTCACGCGGGTGACACCGTCATGGGTGTGGCACATCCTCAGACAACATCTGAAATGGACCTGAGCCAGACTGCATTTGCTAGCCCACCCTGCATTTGCCAGCCTGTGTTCAGCATGCACTTGCCAGCATGCACACACACACACACACGCTTTCAACCATGGTTGCCCCTTGTCTGACTTCCACCTTCAGCCTTCCCCCACTCACCTCACCTATTTCTTCTTGGAGGCAGGGGCCCTCCTTAGAAGAAAGGAAATCAAACTAAACCATGCAGAATCCCCTTTGACAGGCAAGGAAGAAATGAGCAGCCACCCACCTTGCAACTAAAAGAAAAAGCACCCTCTGTTGGAGAGCATCTGATCACAGGACATTTAATGCTGCAAGTTATATACCCTTTCTTCTCTTCCTTCTTTTACTCAGACACTTTATATTAAATACCTTTTGTACACCAGACACCATCCTAGTTGGTAGGATTATAAAACTTACATTCAGTAGTGGAGGTAAACATTAAGCAAAACAGAAAGACTGAAGAGATAGCTCAGTGAATTTACAGAGGACTCAAGTTCAGGTCCCAGCACTTATCCACATCAGGTAGCTAACAACCTTGTGTAACTCCAGTTCCAGGGAATTAAATGTCCTCTTCTGTTCTCTAAGGGCACAAACACACACACACACACACACGCCACATAAATGTTAAATACTTTTAAAAAATGAAAATTGAAGGAAAAAATGAACTAAAGGAGTAGGGACATGACTTGTCCTAAAGCGTGGAGAAGACTTATTATAGATACAAGGGAGAAAAAAGCAGGCGGAGGGAAGAGTCCAGGCTGAACATGGCAGGCAGACTAAACCAGACCCCAAGAGGAGAGAAGGGGAGGGAGAGCAAGAGAGGAGCCACAGACCAAGAGGGGAGCCTGGGCCAAGAGACCGCTGTAGCCAAAATGGCCGAGTTATATAAGGATCAAGCACACATCCTGTGCAACTGAGGCCATCACGCTTGTTTAAAGAAGTGAACACACATGGTTTGTTGGTTTGTTATCTTACATGAACAACAGCCCCCAGCGTTCCAGGAAGTTATCTGTCCTTGGGCAAATGGGGCTTAGAGGTTAGAGGCAGTTTTGTTTTATAGATCTCTTAGGCACAGTAATTTAAACTTCAAACATAGCGTTCACCAGAAAAAAGAAAAGAATGAAGAGCGGAGTTCTGATAATTCCAACCTTTAAAGGTTTAAGAGCAGCAGAAGGGAAAATCAGGAGAAGGAACCTGAGAAGCAGCGTCCAGGGAGGCAGGAGAGAGCAGTGTCTCAAGGGAGGGAAGGTAAGCCGAGAGCTGCCAGGAAGACAGCTCTGGTGTACAAGCACAATGGGGTCAAGAACCATGGAGGTAAGTAAGAAGAACAGAGATGGAGACAGCTTATTCAAGAGGCTTTGCTTGACAGGGAAACCACACGAGGCTGTCACTGAAGGATGAAGAGGTAACAGGTTACTCAGAATGGTGACATACAGGACAGCAACCTGTAGGCACCCCCAGGAATAGCCCCGGGTCTACAGCGTGCTGTGGGAATGTTACGTTTGAACTGGTGCTACCCAACAGGCAGAAATTAGTTTTAGACTCTCAATGAGCTCAGAAATTAACCCAGGTGAATATTCTCAGTTTCAACTGTTTGCCAGCATCCACAAAGGCCCATGGCATGCAAGGGTTTATCATACTGAACACAAATTTGAATTCCACACACTACAAGCGACGTGCACAGGACTGAATTCTTTAGGTAATGAGTGAGTGAGCTCAGCAGCCTGCTCAAGAGTCTGCTCTCAAAACCATTTGTTCATTGAACACCTGAAAACAGCATTCGAAAAACACAAAGTGTGTTTTCAGAAGAAAGCAATCATTACGGTCATGGTTGGGACAGGAGGAAAACTCCAGAGAAGCAGAGATTTTAGAACACTGTGCCAGCCAGTTTTATATCGGTGTGACGTGAGCTACAGTCATTTTGAAGAGAAAATGTCAAGTGAGAAAATATCCCTGCCAGATTGGCCTGTGGGCAAGTATGTGGAACATTTTCTTGACTGATGATTGATGTGGAGGGTCCAGAGACCGGGAAGGTGGTCCTGGGATGTATAAGAAAGCAAGCCATAGAGGAACAAGCCAGTGAGTAAGTAGCATTCCACCCTACTTCAGCTCCGACCTCCAGGTTCTTGTCTCGATTGCCTGGATGACGGACTATAATCTGTAAACTGAAACAGACCCTTGCCTCCCCAAGTTGCTTTTTGTCACTGTCTTAGGGTTTCTATTACTGTGACAGAACAGCATGACCAAAAAGCAAGTTGGGGTGGAAAGGGTTTATTTGACTTACACTTTCATATCCATAGTCCATCACTGAAGGAAGTCAGGACAGGAACTCAAACAGGGCAGGAACCTAGAAGCAGGATCTGATGCAGAGGCCATGGAGGGGTGCTGCTTACAGGCTTGCTTCCCATGGCTTGCTCAGCCTGTTTTTTTTTTTGTTTGTTTGTTTTTTGTTTTTGTTTTTTTGGTTTTGGTTTTTTGAGACAGAGTTTCTCTGTGTAGCTTTGCACCTTTCCTGGAACTCACTCTGTAGACCAGGCTGACCTCGAACTCAGAGATCTGCCTGGCTCTGCCTCCCGAGTGCTGGGACTAAAGGTGTGTGCCACCACCGCCCGGCCAAAAAAAGAAAAGTGTAGCCCAGGCTGGCCTCGAACTCATGATCCTCCTGCCTCCTCCTCCTTCAGCAAATCCTACCGGCATGCATCACCACAACCGGCTCAGCCTGCTTCTTATAGAACCCGGGACGACCTGCCCAGGGATGGAACCACCCACAATGGGCTGTGCCCTCCCCCCATCAATCACTAATTCAGAAACTGCCACACAGCTGGATCTTATGGAGGCATTTTCTCAATTGAGGATCCCTCCTTTCAGATGACTATAGCTTGTGTCAAGTTGACATAAAACCAGCCGGGACAATTGGCCCCTTGTGAACTTGACACACAAGCATATCACTGTTAGGCCATAATCATTCCTTTCTTGTTCACCCCTAAGATCACACATTAACATCAACATTAAAACATTAAAACATTTCGCAAACTTTTTAATCCCACAGTCTTTACAAATTCAAACACTTTAAAATTCAGTCTCTTTAAAATTCCAAAGTCTCTTCTAAAACCTAAAAAAATCTCCTTTAAAAACTCAGTCTCTCAACTGTGGGCTCGTGCAAAATGAAAAATAAGTTAAATATTTTTCTTACTTCAAGAGAGAAGAGCCAGGGAATAGTCACAATCTCAACAAAGCAAAACCAAACTCCAAAAGTCTAAGCAACTCAACTGCCCAAGTCTGGGATTTACTCACGATTTTCAGGGCTCCTTCAAAGGGCTTGGGTCATTCCTCCAACTCTGCTCTCCGTCACACACGACTTCTGAGGTCAGGCAGGCTCCACTCCACTGCTGCTGTTCTTGGTGGTCACCCTATGGCACTAGCATCTCCAAAACGCTGGGGTCTTCTGCTGCAGCTGGGCTGCCCTTCCACCAATAGCCTCTCATAGGCTCTCTGCTTGGTGCCAAGCTCAACTTCTCACATGACCCCTTCAGTCCTGGGCCTTCAACTGCCACTGAGGCTGCACCTTCACCATTAGCCTCCCTGGCCTCTCACAGTGCCCAACCTCAGCTGCTCGCCATGACTCCTTCATACCTTCAAAACCAGTACCAGCTGGGTGACTCTTACGTTACCAAGTTCAGCTGCCAGGGCGAGGGGCCATCTTGGCGGCCTCTCAAACACAGCTTCTGTGTGCTGGCTCTCAGGAAACACTTCTCAGAAGATTTCACCTCGGTGATAGTGGTGATTAAGAAGACCCCAGCAATTTCTTAACTCCAGTCGACCAGCATCAAGTATCCCAGCAAAATCAAAGGTTTCCTTTAGTAGTTCTGGGATCTTGTTAATCGCAGCTGATTTTTCAGGCCCAGCTAACCAGAACCACAGAATCTTAATTCAAAATAACAAATGACCCTGATGGAGTCTTTAAGCTTCCCCCCCCCCCCCCCGAAATTCATAAGCCAGGCCTCCATCTACAGCACAGCCCTCCACATTCTTCGACCTTCCAAGCCCTCAAAGAACAGCTCACCAAGCATTGAACGCTCAACGGTTTTTCTAGTCCAAAGTTCCAAAGTCCTTTCACAATCCTCCCAGAAAGAACATGGTCAGGTCTGTCACAGCAACACCTGGCTCCTTGGTACCAACTTGTCTTAGGGTTTCTATTGCTACAACGGAACACCATGACCAAAAAGCAAGTTGGGGAGGAAAGGGTTTATTTGGCTTACCCTTCCACATCACTGTTCATCACTGAAGGAAGTCAAGACAGGAACTCAAGCAGGGCAGGACCTGGCGGCAGGAGCTGATACGGAGATCATGAAGAAGAGCCTCTTACTGGCTTGCTCCTCATGGCTTGCTCAGCCTGCTTTCTTATAGAACTCAGAACCACTAGCCCAGGGATGGCACCACCCACCATGAGCTAGGCCCTCCCCTATCAGTCACTAATTAAGAAAATGCCTTACAGCTGGATCTCATGGAGGTGGCTCCAAACTCTCAGATGACTTTAGCTTGTGTCAAATCGACATAAAACTATCCAGCACCCGAGACAGGGAGAGAATCGAGTCATCTTGCCTTTTGATGACAGGACTTTTGAGTTGTGGGGAAGGTGAGAGTACCGGGTCTACAGAGGAGAGGCCAGAAGTGCAGGGGTGTAAGACATCGGCTGTAGGTATATGCTTCGATACGATGCCTGCTTTTACCGCAGAATCCTTATGAAACAGCCCAGTTTCATGAGGGACCTGAGGTAAATTAAGATGGTGTGGTGCTTTACATGTTGATCGATTCATGACATTTTAGAAAAGGGAAACAGAGCCAAGATGACAGTGGATTTGAAAGTTCTGAAAGGCAGGAAATCAGGCCAATAAGTGACTAAGAGAACAGAGTCCTTCCCTGAATAGAAAGATGCTGTGCCTTTAGGCTTTTCCAGAAAAGCATACTGGCTGTGTGGGAATTTCAAGTGATTACTGCTGAGAAATTCCCTGGAAGGCCAAAGCCTCCTAGACAGCTGTGGACCTGGACATGAAGAAGAAGAACAAGGACAACGTGAAACTCATGGGGACCACCTGAGGCCCTCACAATCTCCATCTGTGACAACACAGGTGACCTGCACAGAGAGCTCACCTGTCCACCACAGAGCCAAAACTGGGATTTGGAGAAGCTAAGGAAGGAGATCCAGCAGGAGCTGGTGGAGCTGTGGGTTTGGATGCTGCCTCACGTCAATGAGATGAGCATCAGATAATGTGCATGAACTATAAGAGAACCTGGCATCTCACACTGAACTTCCACACATACCAACCCACTGTTGGTGGGAATAGAAGGAATCATCCCAGTCCTCATGGTTTGCCTGCATCCAGGTCTCCCACCTGTTTGAAAAATGCTGGCAGATATTAATCGATGATTTCGCGCATCCGCCACGTCCTGATAGACTTTATCTCAACCATGCAAGGTGTAGCTACCCAGCTGACACGGGAATTGAACCTGTGAAAGGCGATGCTGTCATTCTATTGGGTCATCTCCGTCAGAGTGGTGAGAACATTGTTAAGTCAGTGGATTCCATGAGCATGCGTTCCTTCCACACTTCAACTGCTGTTGAACAAGCCCCTTGGTCAGAAACCGTTTGTAATACTTGTCCTGACTACCTGGTATAAGCTCAACAGACGGCAACCACGGCAAAAGCCCCAAGGTCAAGGAAGACAAGCCCATACCTAAACCAAGCATCTCTTCCAGTGGAAACGGAGCATTGTCTCTTCGAAGATGAATGGGGTCCAATGCAGTCAGCAGCTACCAAGTGGCTGGCTCACCTCCTGGGGATTGGTGCCATTTTTACTATTGCCAAACTAGGGCACTCAAGAGTGACCTCAGGCAGAACAGCCTTCATGAATGGAAGTCCACGCTGCTGAATTCAGGCATGACCTCCATCCTTGCAATCATGGCCACTTTACAAGTCTGTCAGGCATGAGTGGGTGGGGTGGCCTGGAAACAAGCCGGAACAATGGGAGAACAATGCGGTCACTCTCTAAAGGCCACAGAGATCTGTGCACACATATCCTTGTCACCAATTTTCAGTCTAGGTCCATCTTAAGGCAACACAAACATTCAGTCCATAAAACCATCTAAACAAATCTTGAGGCACTGTCTACAGGTTATTACAGAACCACGATGGAGGCTTTCTCTTCTTCCAGGAAAAATAATAATAAATTGTGTTTATTTTTGCAGTATTGGTATGAACCCAAGGCTTCTATCATGCTACACACGCTGAACCACAAGGCTACACCCAGTCCTTCTTCCTGGAAAAACTAAAAACTAGGCACACTTTCTGAAGACCTTTCCAACAACAGGATTTCCCTTCACCCTTTTGCTGAAGAAAACAGCCAGAGTGGAGGAGTAGATGCGGGTTACCTACTTTGTCCATGTGCCTATAGACCAGGCCTGAACTGTCTTCCACCATCAATGTTAGTAGCAGAGAGTCTTCTTATGAGGTTGAAAGCACATAGTGGCAGAGAGGATCTGAGACAGCAAGAAAAGGACCAACAACATACAAAAAACTTGCTCATGAAACTTCTGCAAGAGCTCACAGCGTGATCAGCCTACACCCATTCGCAAGTCGATGGTTTGGTGGGCCAAGACAACGATGTTTATAGTCAGCTCCTGTGTTCATTAGGTGGTCTGCTGCCCATGGTCTGCTAAGGCCCAGGAGTAAGCCATAGGCTGTTTCTCAAAATAGTCATCTATCATGGTGGAAGTCCTGGTCCATCTGTAAGTATGCACTGTAATGCCCCTGGAGTAGTCTCCAATAGTGTCCCAATCCACACAGCATGTCATGAACAATCAAGTCTTCGAGGGCACAGAGCAAAGTACTTTAGGTGGCATCTGGAACCGTTGCAAATTCCTCTGGTTCTTCTGAATGATGCTCTGGCCTCTGTCTACAATCACACAAATATACACATCATGACACACCATTATGTGTTCATGTCTTTCTATTAATTTAGGATGTACGCTGGGGGAAATATATACACTCTTACACATGAGTTACAAGGATTCCGGCTATTTTATTTAAGTACTTGAGGAGCAGATAACCCTCAAGGCTGGAGCTCTTTGTGATACCCAATGACTGGCATGTAGGAGACAGAGCTGAAGATCAAGGAAGGAACAAGTATCAATGACCAAAGAAAGCTGACTCCAAAATAATTTACTGCAAAATGGAAAATTCAGTCAATCAACTCTTCAGGGCTTTTTCTCCACTGCACTAATTGCCCAGTTTGATGGATGGCCCAGTTCATTCTGGTCCCACAGCCTATAAATAACAATCATAAGCTTCCTTGCAAAGCAGGGCCTTCGGTAAATGGAGAATCGTTTTAACTGTGTGAACACGAAGGCTTCAAGCTCTTGGCTTCAAATCATATTTATTTTGTATTCTTTTAGGCCAAGCCGAACCAAAAAAAAAAAAATGCTAATCTAACCCAGTTCACAAAACAAAGAGGACAAAGATGTCACTTGAAATGGGGTCATTTTTATTCCTGTCGAGTCTGCCTTGGACACAGACGTTTAATATTTAAATGTTATTCCCTGTGAGAGCTGGACTCTCAGTATTTTGTGCCTCTGACAGGATTCAAATTTCAGATTCTACCTTGTGTGAAAATATCATTTCAAAGCATGTGCCCCAGGAGAATGATAATAAAGCCAAATCTTGGCATTTTTCAAGATGAACTTTCTTCAGAGTTCTCTTAAAAATGTGGGTTCTTTCCTGCTCCTTCCCAGACACCAGGAGTTAAGGAACGGCACCTTTCCCTTTGTCCCAATTAAGTGCACTCTGGATCTGCTAGCAAATTATTTATTGTAAGCAGATAAGTAATTGCTAAATGTGGTGATATTGTTGTATCTGCATTTAGTATGTTAATTACAATATTTTACAATGCATTAACTGTGTCTTTTGATTCTGCTTTGAGATGTTGCCATTGTCTCTAGCTATAATTTGAATATTGAGGACACGTCTGTTGTTTTCCTTTGCTATTAGTATAATCCTGAAAACACCTGCCCAGCACATTCTAAGCGCTAGGGGCTGCAGCGATTAATAGCAGCAAATCTTAGGAAATCGCTTTTTATCCTCCAGCAGTCTGAACAAATTGGGTCATTAAAATATCTTAGCTTAAATGCTACGTTGCTCTGGCATGTCTCACAAGGTTGCATAAATTCTGTCACTCTGCACCCCATAATTCACATCACAGAAGAAATGCAGTGTTCTGAATTTAACCATACAATGTCCACTAGTAACCATGGGCACGGCTCTCACGAAGATGTATGGATTTATAAAATTGTGAAAACGAAGGTTCTCGGGTTTTTCTTCATGGTTGTTTCCTTGTCTGTGTCCTCCCTGATTTTTTTCACATCCCCCACCTCCTACAACGGTCTCCCAGTGACTTCCTGTAGGGAGCTGACTTGAAGCAAACACATACAGTTGGTTCTGTGTTTATGTCAGAATGAAAAACTAGCTTCTGCTCTCACTGGAGTTAGCTCTTTTACTGGAGACCATTTCGGTAACAAAAGGCAAGTAACAAAAAGGCAGAAAAATTAAAGAAAAGCATTCTTATGTGCACCAGGCTTTCTTTTGGGCCACCAACCAGCTCCCAAATCATGACATGGAGACTTATTATTAGTTATGAATGCTCGGCCTTAGCTTAGCTCTTGTTTTAATCTCTTTATCTATGTTTCGCCTCAGGGCTTTTTACCTTTATTTCTGTATATCTTACGTCTGGCTGGAGGCTGCCTGTTTTCTAGCCTTGAGTGTGTCTCTCTCTTTCTCCCTGTTCTCTTCTCTTGTTCTTCTCTCATTCTAGACTTCTCCTCCTACTTCTTCTCTGCCAGCCTCCCCCCCTACCCCAGCAGCTCTTTATTAGACCAATCAGGTGCCTTAGGCAGGCAAGATGAAACAGATGCCACACATCTTACATAGTTAAACACACATCCTTACATCGTTAAACAAATGCAGCATAAACAAATGTAACACATCTTTGCCTAGTTAAAGTAATATTCCACAACACTTAAACATCTGCTTAGCTTTTTTTCAATTTTTTAATATTATTATTATTATTATTATTTAATGCCGAATGCCATTTATTGAAGGAGGAAGGAGGTTTTAAATACAGGCTTACAGCAACGGAGGGCAGAAGTTCACTACCAATGTTTTACAATCTTGCATCTAAGCTGTTAACACCCATTATGCAGGATACACAGACAAGGAACTTCCCTTATTATCTTATTATTTTATGTGTGGGTGTTTTACCTGCATGTGTCTGTGCACTGTGTACCTGCAATGCCTCCAGAGACCAGAAGAGGGTGTCAGATCCCTTAGGACTGGAGTTACAGACAATTGTCAGCCCCGAGTGGGTGCTGGATATCCAGCAGGTTCCTCTGGAAGAGCAGCCAGTGGTCTTAATGGCCGAGCCATCTCTCCATCTTCCCGAGCCTTTTGAGTCAACGTTGGTTATGGTTCATCTTTGTGAATTAAGGTTGACTGATTAACAAATTAGAAAAGTGTGAATTTTACATCAGAGAGTCAGAACATGCAAGTATTTTCAAGTCTTAAACCAGTATGTCATTAAGCTATGCAACATAAACATCAAAACTTGAAGATAAGTCAAAATGCAGAACAACCAAAACAAAACCATAACTAAAATAAATTGTTAGAAGAGGTAACGACCATTCAGTGATGCTCTGAAAGCAAATAGCTAGAGAGTTTCAGTCCACTGGAATTACAGTAACAAGTCAGAAAAAAAAAAAAAAAGACAAGTGCGAAGAGAAGGGGGGGTAGGAATCACACGTGAGTTCAGCCAGCACTGCATATCGAGACCCTGCCTCAAAAACAAACAAAACAAAAATAGAGCTAGAGAGCTGGCTCAGTAACCAAGAGTGTGCACTGCCTTTGCAGAGGATCCCAGGGGGGAGCATTCCCAGCACCCATGTCAGGCAGCTCACTTGAACTCCGGCTCCAGGGGATCTGACACCTTCCTCTGACCTCCACAGGCACCTGCTCTCATGTATGCACAAATCCACAACACAGACACACGTGTACGCACATAACTTAAAATAAAAATAAATCTTAAAAAAAGGATTTAGGCTGGGCGTTGGTGGCGCACGCCTTTAATTCCAGCACTTGGGAGGCAGAGGCAGTCAGATCTCTCTGAGTTCGAGGCCAGCCTGGTTTACAGAGCTAGTTCCAGGACTGCCAGAGTTACACAGAGAAACACTGTCTTGAAAAACTGATAGATGATAGATAGATAGATAGATAGATAGATAGATAGATAGATGATAGATGGATGGATAGATATAAATAGATAATAATAGATAGATAATGATAGATTATATATAGATAGATGATATATCTGGATATAGATATTAGATAGATAGGTAGATAGATATAGATGGATAGATGGAGATAGATATATAAATTGATAGATGATAGATAGATAGATAGATAGATAGATAGATAGATAGATAGATGATAGGTGGATATAAATGGATGGATAGATATACATACATACATACATACATACATACATACATACATACATACACAGAGGGACTTAGTGTGCAGACCCTTTACCAGACTCCTCTTTAAGGAAGCGACAGATACATCAAGATCAATAATTCTACCACAGACATTTAAAGTCACCCACCTGGCCCCTCACTCTGCTTTTCTGCAGGTGACACCCTGCAGTGTCCTCTGTCTGCTCAGGTAAGTCTTCATCGGAAGTGATTACTGAGCCACAGACATAATCTTGACAGACGCTAATTGAGCAACTCATGTACCTCGTACCCTGCCAAGCACCAGACAACGTCGTAGAGAATTGTGCCCTGTGGAGTGGGAAGTTTAGTTTCAGAGCAGATATCAGACAAATTAAGATACGAGACCCGCATAATTAGTTTTATTAAACGCGATGAAGGAAGCAGAAGACGTAATAAGCAGAAGGACCTGATTGGGCTTGGAAGATCACAGAGGCCCTGACTGTGGAAGAGGTGTTTTTTAAGCTGGTATTTATTGGAAGCATGTGTCAGGGTAGGGAAGGGATGTCCCTCTCGGCATAGGGATCTGAAGATCAGAGTCTCCCGGGAGGACTGAGGAAGGAAGACCAGCGTTCCTAAAGGAGGCAAGGAAATGAGAAGAGGCCAGTGGTACAGGAAATGAAGGTGGAAACGGAAGTAAGGCTCAGCCCACCGTGCAGGGCCAACTCCCTTGAGGCTTGGACTTCATTGTGAGACCGCAGCCGCCGTTCAAACACGACTTGGGAACCACGGGGCCACCATCCAGGCGGAAGTGGGGGAAATCAGTTGGGAGCAACCTCGGAAGTCCAGGTGGGAGATGAAGATGCCGTGGATAGCGAGGATATCGGATATAAATGACGAAAACGGCACTTCCGTTTCCCGTCGGTCTTGCCGGAGTTTGGCCACAGGGTCCCCAGACCCAATTCTGGCTGCAGCAGCAAGACAGATTCCGGAACAGAGCGAGTCCAGGTTCGGTCCCGGGGACCAGCTGGATTCCCGGATGTCCTGCTTGTCTCCTCCATCCCTCACGCCGCGTCCTGAACGGCACAGCCCCGAGGAAATGAGCCTCGGGACAAGGGATGCATGAGGAACCGAACTAGCAAGTTTACCTTTTGTTCTTTCTGTGAACATCGGTCCTCTTTGCGGAGGTAACAAGTCATTGCGGTCAAAACTGAGCCTCTGCTCTCCATGAGAGAGATGAGACTTTGTCCTGCTGTCTGTCCCCTAATCAGGTATTTCCCAGCTGCCAACAACAGCTCCTGATTACTGACTGGTCCCCGACACCAACCTTCACACGACAGACACTGAGCAGCCCTGGAGCTCGTACTCAGCCCTGGACTCTGTCTGCTTGGTCCTGTGGATTTATTACCACTCTCTGCTGATGACCCCCACGTTCTTATAGTTTCTTACTCCTGAACCCCAAACTGGTGTTCAAGTGCCCCCTCAACACCTCTAACTCAGATGACTGATAAATAACCTTTTTTTTTAAATGAACTATTGTTTATATTTCTGGGGTAGAATATACTGTTTTGATATGTTTATACAATGAAGAATATGAAATCAAACTCATCAGCGTATCACATCACTCAATCACCTTATTGTGGTACATTCCAGATTTACTCCTAGCAATTTTGAAATACACAATACACTGTGTTACCCAGTAAATCTCAAAAAAAAAAAAATTCCTTCTGCCCAAAACTTTTTTCTGAAATTTGGTCTCAGAGTGTAATCTTGACTGGGACTGGCAGTCCTCCTGCCTGTGAAATTACATCACCTGTCATAACTGAAACTTTGTATCTTTTAACCAACATTTCCCGGATTTGCTGCATCAAACCCCACCCTATCCTCCATGATGGACCATCGGGCTGTGTTTCTGAGAGTTCTTTGGGGATCCCACAAATAAGAGAGTTTATAAAATTATTTGTCTTCTGTGGCCCTCTTACTTCAGTTAACACAGTATCCTTAAGGCTCATCTATACTATTGTAGAGGACAGGCGCTCCTGCCTACGACTGAATAGTACTGCATTGTGCACTTTGTACCACACGTCCTTTACTCCTTGTCTATTGACAGGTGCGTAGCTTGATTTCGTAGGGTGACTGTAAACAATGCGGCAATAAACACAGGAATGCAGATCTGTCTTCATCCACCCTTTGGATAAATGCCCAGAAGTGGGAATTCTGGGTCATTTGATAGTTCTATTTTTAGTTTGTTAAGGAACCTCTTTAACTACTCTCCGGAATGGTACATTAATTTACATTCCCAGCAACACTGCACAAATGTTCCCTTTTCTCCATATTCTCTTAACCGTTTTTACTTTCCTTTGTTTGTTTGTTTGTTTGTTTTGTTTTTGTTTTTCAAGACAAAGTTTCTCTGTGTAGCTTTGCGCCTTTTCCTGGAACTCACTTGGTAGCCCAGGCTGGCCTCAAACTCACAGAGATCCGCCTGCCTCTGCCTCCCGAGTGCTGGGATTAAAGGTGTGCGCACCACCGCCCGGTTATTTTCTAGCATACAATCTGAAGGCAGGTTGCAGTTAACTACAGTTGACCCATTAGCAAGTATGCATAGATACTCCCTTTAAACTATCACTACTTTTGGCAAATTTCTCTCTTTCTCTCTGTCTCTGTCTCTCTTTCTCTCCCTTCATCTTTCTACCTCCCCAAACACAAATGTGCATGCATAGGGGTGTGTGTGTGTGTGTGTGTGTGTGTGTGTGTGTGTGTGTATTCTGCTTTGCCTTCTGTTACTAAGATAAACCACTATGACCACAAGCAACTTGGAGTGGAAAGGATTTATTTCATCTAAGTTATAGTCCATCGTCAAGGGAAACCCTGGCCAGAGCTCAAGCAGGAACCTGGAGGCAGGAACTGAATCCGGTGCCCTGGAGGAGTGCTGCTGACTGGCTCTCTTCCTGGCTCACACTCACCTCCCTTTCTGACACAACCCAGGACCACCTACCCAAGGATGGCACTGTCCACAGTGTAATGGGCCCTCCTCCATCGATTAACAATCAAGAAAATGCCCCCACAGAGGTGCCCACAGGCCAAGCTCATGGAGTCAATTCCTCAACTGGGGATCCTTCTTCCCTCCAGTTCAGTCAAGCTGGTGAAAACACCAGTACAGTGTGTGTGCACCTCAATATAATCATATCCATACAGAGGCATTCAAACTGTAAATATTCAAAATTAAAACTCCGTTTCTTCAACTGTAGGAGCCAGCTCGACTTTCTCATTTCTATCATCCCAGACAGTTCTATCAGATACACGGCCATGATCTAGACCCTTAGCTCACAAATGACTCAACACGTGCTGACCCCAGGTCTGCAAGACCTTTCTCTAAAGAGCATGCCTTTACACACCAGCTGGTCCAGGCACTCAATATCAAGAGGTGAGTGAGAAAACAGTAGTTGTGAAGGTGAGGAGGGCACAGCTGCCCCATTCAAGGGAGGGCCCCGAAACTCAGTTCTAGCCACCGACACCCTGTGAAAATGTGGCCACAGCATTCTTGAGGAGCCCATGCTTCCGCAGTCAACCAGAAAGACAGAGTGGTATAAAATCTCAGTGAAGTGTCTAAAAACAAGTGGTCGTTTTCTAATTATGCATGCTCATTATAAAGTACTCAGGAAAAGCATTGGACGAGGCAGAAGAGTAATATACGACTGAAACCATCCTGCCCCTCACTGCTCACCACTAGTATTTTGGTGACTGTCCCACGAACAGCGTCTCCTTAGAATTGGGTACCTATATAATTAGGCCTCCGTGGGATGTTCTATGCGCTGCTTTTTTTTTTAAATCATGGGCCCTTTTACGATGTCTCTCTATCCTTTCCCATGCTTCCTTTTGCATTTCCACCATTGGTTCAAGCCTTTTCACAAACTCCTTGAGCGCCAACCTAAACACATGCACCTCAAAGGCCTCCAGTTCACCATTTTTGCCTCACACACACTCATTCTTTACAAGCTCTGTGTCTCTTGGTTCGAATTTCTACAGAAAGAAAAAAAAACTAATATTCCATTGGACGCACCACTGACGGGTCTCCTTCCCACTAAGCTATAAAGGACTGGCCCCTAACCCCTGACCCTGAGCTGCACTGGGAGCTGGAGAAACTTCCCAAACAGTTCTATATATTAAGTGGTTCCACGCAATGGTGAAGGACGCTGAACTAGACTGAGTATGAACCCTGAATCCACCACTTTTCTATGTTATCTTGAGCTAATCAATTAGCCTTTCTGTGTCTAATTTCCTTTGTATGAAAACTATGAGTCAAAAAACAAAAGAAAATTTTGAGTCATATTAATACTCTATATAGCCATATCCAAACTGTAGGACTGATCTGAAGATGTTGGTGTAAGAGGCTTAGAGTGGTGTTTGGCTCACCATAAATATCAAGTAAACCAGCTAATAGCAGTATTTCTATTTCCTTTCTGCTATTCCTGCCGAAAGAGTTCAGCGAACTCAAAGGATCCTTTCAGGAAGACTCTTGGCTCCATGGTAGATATTTCTGTAGTGAGAGGAGAATCTGTTTAAATTTTAAGAAATTGACTTCCCCAACATCTATGACGCTTCTGTCTTCCGTGGTTTTAGATGAAACAATCTGCTTTCCATAGCTCCTCCCAAACATCTGCAGGACTCTGTAAAGAGTGAATGTTTGTTTAAAAGAAGAAAAAAGGCAAAGCTATTCCTGTCCTCAAGGGGGTCTTTGGCCTAATAGGGGAGTTTAAATACAAATATCACTCAGTTGTTACAAATATCCTCAGTGCGATTCCTCCTAGGATTGGAACTTAATTCTGAAAGCTAAGAATCATTGTTGCTAACAATGTCACACAGGTTGTATTGGAGATTGAATTTTCACACAGTTTGTTAGTCAAAATAGGATAGTCTGGGGACCTGGAAAGATGGCTCAAAGGGTTAAGAGCACTCATCGCCTAAGCAAAGGACCCAGCACCCACATTAGGGGGCTTACAACTACTTAAATCCCAGTTCCAGAGCATCCAACGCCCTCGTCTCTGAAGTCACCTGCACATAAACTCATGCAAGCACACACACACACAACACACATCCAAGTTAATAAAATTAAAAAAAAAACAAACCATTTTTAAGGTAGTTTTACTGCGGTTACAATTAAGCAAAGTCAGTCAGGCAGTGGTACACACCTTTAATTCCAGCACTCAGGAGACAGAGGCAGGCAGATCTCTGTGAGTTCAAGGCCAGCCTGGTCTACAAAGTGAGTTCCAGGGCAGCCAGAGCTACTCAGAGAAATCCTGGCCCCCGTAAAAAAAAAAAAATTTTTGATAGTGACTTTTAAGATAAAAATTTCCTTTCTCCACATCAAAAACTGACAAGGAATGCCTGTCTGTCCCAGTCCCTCGAGAGCCCAGGTTGACACACCCTGATTCGATATGTGTCGATGGTTACAAGAGGTAAAAATAAAGAAATAAAATAAAAATAGAGGATATTGTGGGGGACCAGCCCCCACATTTATTTACCCCAGGAACTCTTGAGGAATGAGGGATAAGAGACTTAGAGAGTTAAGAAGCAGAGAGAAAGCACAAGATAGACTCGGGTGGCCCTGGATCCTTATCCACCAGCCCAGAACTTCATTCCAAAGGTCTATTTATAACAATGCCAAGGGGTGGAGCAAAAGACCTCCCGCTTGCTGGTTAGACCCTCACAAACACCTGGGACCCAGGCCCATGGTCCAATCAACCTCTTATGCAGTCCTGCTGGGTACAGCCACTAGGAAACCTCGTGGGCTATAACAGGATATGACCAGCTACATTTCTGGATGTTCCTGCCTGGAAACGTTTTTGCTCTCTACTCTATTCCTACGCCTCTGCGAACCACAAAAATGACAGAACACTGACAGGCAGCCATGACTGAGTTCAGCAGGACAAGGCTACCCAAGCCTCCTCCTGGAATGTCACCGAATACTTGTGGGCAGTACACATCTTCTATACCATGCCTCAGATGTCCAAAGTGGGGGGGGGGGGGGGGGGGGGGACAACTTCCTTGCTTTTCTGAAACTGATTTTATCTCCCCCTGGAGCCTAATTCCCAGTAATAGTAAAAACTGAAAATCCATGCTCAGGGTTTCCCCAGAGGCCTGTGATTATTTCCACTCTCCAGTTCTCCTGGGGACTCAACCACCATGGTCTCTCAGCAGCCCAAGGATTTGGGGATCCAGGTTTTTTGCCTTTCTCCTCCTCTCCTGCCTTCTTGCTAGCAGAGACTGCTTCACACCCCAGCACACCGTCGGCCCTCCTGAACCAGCTTCTCATGGTTTAAAAGGAAGTTTTGGGGGTTCGGACAGCATCTCCTTTTCAACAAAGACCAGCGCTCAGTAACTTCTTCACTGTCGATTTAACAGATCTAGTAGAAAGGTTGTGAGTCAGACAAGTCCCTTGTGTTTGGTAACGGAGAGCTCTTCCCTTTGACGAGCTTCCATTCCCACTCGGAAGCAGGAGAATGAAGTCTGGACCAAGGTTCCAAACTTGACCCAGTCCAGCGGTCTTTTGGTGGTGCACACCTTTAATCTCAGCACTCAGGAGGCAAAGGCAGGCAGATCTCTGTGAGTTCAAGGCCAACCTGGTCTACAGAGCAAGTTCTAGGACAGCCAGGGATACATGGAGAAATCTTGTCTTAAAAAAAAATTATAAAAATTTCATGAGTTCCCACTAGTTTGATTTGATTGTCTCTGTAGGTTTCCCCATCATGATCTTGATGCCCCTTGCTCATAGAATCCCTCTTCTCTCTTTGACTGGACTCCTGGAGCTTGGTCTGGTGTTTGGCTGTGGATCTCTGCATCTGCTTCCATCAGTTACTGGATGAAGGCTCTATGATGACAGTTAGGGTATTCGCTGATCATATTACTGGGGTAAGCCAGTTCAGGCACCCTCTCCACTATTACCAGTAGTCTAAGCAGGGATCATCCTTGTGGATTCCTGGGAACTTCCCTAGCACCCAGTTTCTCCCTATCCCCATGATGTCTCCCTCTATCATGGTATCTCTTGTAGAGCCTCCACAGGACTGGACTAGGCCCTCTGCATAAGCGAGGCACTTGTGTAGCTTGATCTGCTTAAGGGGCCCCTGGCAATAGGATCAGAATCCATCCCTGGTGCATGAGCGGGCTTTTTGGAGCTGACTACCTATGGTGGGACACCTTGCACAGCCTTGAGGCAGGGGGAGAGGTTTGGACCTGCCTCTACTGAATATACCAGGCTCTTCTAACTCCTCATGAGAGGCCTTACCTTCTTGTAGGAGGGAATGGAGGGTGGGCTGGGGGTGGAGGAGACTTGAGGGGTGGGAGGAGGGAAGAGGGGGATCTGCGGTTGGTATGTAAAATGAATTAAAAATTTTCTGAATAAAATTTTTTTTAAATCATAGAAAAAGAAGAAGGAAGGAAGGAAAAAGGAAAGAAAGGAAGGAAGGAAAGAAAATTCTATTTCAGGGCAGGTGAGATGGCTCAGCGAGGAAATGATACTTACTACACAAGCCTGGCGCCCTGAGTTCAATCCCTGGAACTTGCATGAAGGTGGAAGGAAAGAACTGACTGGGAGTTGTCTTCTGACCTCACACACGCACATGATGATGGTGGTGGTGTGGTTTGGTTTGGTTTTCATCCTTTCCATTGGACTTATCCAAGTCTTTTCCCAGTTTCCTCTTCCTCCTCCTCTCCAACTCTACAGCCCAGGTCCTTACAACACCAGATGGGATCTTGCGGTAAGGAAAGACAGAAAAGAAACCAGGCCAGGTGTCACAAACAAGATGAACAAGGTCCCAACTCACTCACAGCAAAGGACTGGGCACCGTCCAAGGAAGTGACCAGCTGCTCGCTGGACAGAGGGAGGGGAAGCCTCTACGGACAGTTCTGGGCTGAGCTGGAGCTGGCTCCTCTTTCACTGTCTATGGGCACAGCTCCGAAAACGCCCGTCCTGTGCACAGACGCGCTGACCCCTCAGCGTTGGCGGAGTTTCCAGGCCGGCTTTGCCCAAGAACTGCCGCATCCCTCCTCCTGTCCACATCATCATCTCACATCCGTTTCCAGGCATCCTGGTTTGGTCTGGGCCTCCCGACAAGGCCGCGGGACCTTTGCCAGTGAGAAGCGCAGGGCAGAACGGAAGGAACATTTACCAGCTCCATCAGGCAGTTGACCGAGTTCACCGGAACATTTTGAAATGGTCAACGCATCCCCCGGAAGAGCTAAGTAAAATGAGACAGACGCAATGTGAGGACGGAGGTGCCAAGCCTTTTATCCCCCATCAGACATGTGCAGGCCTCACTGAAGAGTCAGTGTTTTCCACAAAAGCCACCTTTGAATTTCTGGGAAATAATCTATGCAATCATTATGATGACCCAAAGGTCAGAGGTAATACCTACAGCAAAGCCAGTGGGAACCAACCAGTGTCCTGCCCACTTGGGTGACCAAAATGACTTTTAAATCAGCTCGGAGCAAGTGCTGGGATCCGGCTGTGGTAGGTTGTCTGGCATCCCAGTTGATTCTGGAGAGTTACAAGGCAATTTATGGGGTGAGGTTTCTACCCACTGAAGGCTTTCCCTGTGTGAGCGTTGGGCCTCATGGCCTCATCTGGTGCTTTACGGCAAAGCGGTTGGAAGAACGTAAGGATGGGGGCAGAAAAAACACATGCACACTTTTAATGGACGGCAGGTTAAGGGCTGGAGTTTATTTGCCTTCTGTTCCTTTGTGGTGGGCTCACACAGTCTCACAGCACAGCCCACAGATGCCTTCTCCCTGGAGGGTGAGAGTAACATTATATGAGGCTAAACTCACAGGCGCTGGATTCAGACCAACCAGAACACAAGCCCACGTCTTCAGACAGGCCTCAGTCACTAGCCAAACACCCAGTCAGTCAAGAGCTGGAGAGAAGCCAAGAACCAACCGGCCATGTCTAAGTCAGGGTTGGGCTCTCCTACTTTACTGGGAAACATGATCTATCTTTAGATCAATCTGGAGTAGGGGCTTTTTAACTTTTACATTTCTTTTCATGTTGAGTAAATAGGAATTCTTTATCTTTCTCATACACACACACATGCGTGTGCATGCACACACACATATCACAGATACCACACACACATACCTCATA
This sequence comes from Peromyscus nudipes, assembly GCA_902168325.1. NCBI lineage: Eukaryota > Metazoa > Chordata > Mammalia > Rodentia > Cricetidae > Peromyscus > Peromyscus nudipes. Next base: position 10,562 of record CABHPH010162129.1, on the reverse strand, counting down.
CACATGCACATATACACATCACACACACACACCACACACACACCTCACACACATGCACACATCACACACATATACACATGCACACATTCACACAGACACACATGCACACAGACACACACACACATGCACACATATCACACACACACATGTACACAGACACACACATATCATACATACAGCACACACCACACACACATCTCACACAGAGAGACACACATGCACACACACACACACATCACACATACAAGTGTGGGAGCCCACAGAGTTCTCCTAGTGAGAGCTGAGCTTGCTTTACCAGTAGGGCTGCATAAGAGGATGATTGGACCACGAGCCTGGGTACCAGGTGTTTGGAAGGGTCTACACTGGGCTGTATCTAGCAAGGGGGAGGCCTTTTGCCCCGCCCCTTGGCATTGTTATAAAAAACCTTTTTGAATAAAGTTCTGGGCCGTTGAGTATTGACCCAGGTCCACCCGAAGCTATCCTGTGTTTCTGTCTTTCTTATTCTTGGCTAGGCCTATCATTCTATCTACAAGTTCCTTATTTCTTTCTCCTCCCCATAGGAACCCTGTAAAAGGCGGGAGCTGACCTCCCACATACAAGCACACACAGACACACACACATGCACACAGGTCTTGTCCACAAAAGGATACGTTCTCCCATGTTTTGATAGTCTGCGAGACGCCACCTAAGACAAGTTCTGTTCTATGACCCACACCAGACTGTTAACATTTAAGTCCACGCCTGTATAAAGAGCTGAGCGATCTGAGCCTGGTTCCACTAGCCAGCACCCTAGATACTCAAGATAACGACACTTGCTTTGGAGGGGTGTTGTAATGATTAATGTACTTTACAACACTTATAAATATGTAAGATTGTTCCCAATGGAGAGCCCGTTACTGCTTTGCTGCTTTTAATTTTGTTGAGTGACGTCATACCCTATTTCTCTTAGATGCTTTCCCGATAATCCAGGACAATATACATTCCGAGGCAGCAGGCAGGCCCTTCCTTAGGGACCGTGCTTCACATGAGCGTAGAAGGATGTTTTATTAGCAGTTACAAAGGCAGTTCTCTGGAAACATTAAGCATCCCCCTTTATTGTGGAGGACAAAGCAAAAGGCAGGGGAGGATTTTACTCACCCAGCTCCCCAGCTGCCTGGCACCCCAGCATGCCGCTACTAACCAAGCTCTTGGCAGTTACCATCTCATTAGGCCTCCTGTGCCTAATCCAGGATGAACACGCTTCACACACAATGCTAAGAGGCACAGGTGAGCACCTGCTGTGGCGACAGGTTCCCCACTCAGGCCACTCTTGTCTTTGTAGACTAACAGTGAGACCCACGCCCTCAGTGACCTGGTCAGATGACGTCTAGTGTCTCACAAGAAACCCATTTTACATGCCAGCAAGACAAGGCATGTCTTCAATCCCAGCACTTGGGAGGCAGAAGCTGGAGGATATCTGTGAGTTCAAGACCAGTCTAGTCTATATAGCGAGTTCCTGGTCAGCCATCTGAAAAAGAAGATGATGACGATGACGAGGAGGATGACGAGGAGACGATAATGATGAAAAAGAGGAAGGAGGAGGAGAAGGAAGACGAAATTCATTTTACAACTTCAGTAAGTATTATAATAACCATGGCACACCTCGCCAACCAGTGACATCATGGCAAAGAACAGTTGTCCAGGTGAGGACCTCCAGAATACCTGTGCAAATATTGATGCTGAAGGTTGGCTGTAATGACTGACTCTCCCATCACCTGGGTGCAGTTATGTGTCAACATTCTAGAACTCACTGGAAAGGCACTTTCTAATTAAGTGTGTCTTCTTTCTTCAATGACCTCTGTTTAAAACAACAGCGTGTTTTCAAAGCAGTTCATTACATTTTCTTATCCTAAATGCTCTTCCTGTACTGCTCACAACCACTTCAGGCATCACAGATTAACTACCACCACCAAGCCATTATTAAATGGCTTTTAATCATGTGTGATTTATAACGTGTCTGCTAAAACATGTTTCCATTTCTCCCTCCATGTAGCGTCATTAACGCCATACTGTTATACACGCTTGCCAGCACACATAATCCCATACGGTTCATAGCTGTGACTTTCTAAAATAATTACATGGAAAGTAAATGAAATCAAAGATACTTAATATAAATGGCTGCCCTCAAGATACACTGCCCATAGTAAAGTGTCTGTGGAGCTGGTGCTCATCTCAATGGGCTCCCGACAGATGGAGGGCTGCATTTGTCACATTACTTTGGAATTTCAAAATGTGCCTGATGGGAATTCCGCTGTCTACACCAGCTGTACCGATGACCTCCTTGCCTTCCACTTCCCAGATTCAGAATATACGAGGCAGCTTTAAACACGATTTTACAATACAGCATATGCAAATATCACCTTGCTTGACATATTTACTCTGTCATTAAATTTTTAAAAAAAAGTCCTTTCTGCTTTAAACCCTGGATGTGTGGTCTTCCACCTTCTGAAAGTCTTTCTGCAGAAAGATATGGCCTGCCCTTCTGCTTCAGAAGGTAATGCAGAAAGAAAGTTTTACTCTGTTCTTTATACCTCGTGATGAGACAATGGTTCCTTTCATGGGATAAGAGTTTCCCAAAACTCCTTACCAAACACAGAATTAAGTGAGAGAAGAGTGGAAGCCGTCCTGACTCCCGAATGTCCACTCCGAATACTCGACTGTTCTCCCCATGAGTGGGCATTATTCAGTGTTCAGCACCTGGGTCCAAACATCCATTCCATAAAACTCTATAAGCAGCGTGAGGATTGGAACATGGCTTCTGTTGCTCACAAGCCCCTGCTCTCTTCTCCCACTACACACAACCTCCCCAGGACACCATACCTCCTCTGGACACCACACACTACCTCCCGGATACCACACACTACCTCCCCCTGGATACCACACACTACCTCCTCCCCTCCCCCCAGACACCACATACTACCTCCCGGACACCACATACTACCTCGCCCTGGACACCACACACGACCTCCCCTCTCCCCAAGACATCATAACTCCTCTGGACACCTCCCACTACCTCCTAGACACCACACACTACCTTCCCGGACACCTCCCACTACCTCCCGGACACCACACACTACCTTCCCCCCTCCCCCCCAGCCCCCCACCCCCCCCCCCACCGACCACGCCCCCACACACCACCTCCCCGGACACTGCTAGTACCCAGTTGTGCATCTCACACTGTTTCCCACTAACAAAGAAAGAGTTCCCTGAATAAACGGGTCCAATCAGGGTCAGAAAATGCGTCAAGATGAGTCTGGGATTTCTTTTTTAAAAGACGATTTTTCAAAAGCTCATGCCAAAGGAAAACAGGAGTCATGTCAGAGAGGCTCCAACTGGCTGAAGAAAACCAAACAGCCTCCGAGACACATCCACGGGATAGAGCATCAAATACCTAACAGCACTTCCCAGGAGAAACTGCTGCTGATTAAAAGAAATTGAACAGGTAGGCAACCAAACACAGTGTTTGTTTGTATGCCGTTTGGAATGAATTGACGATAAAAAGGTGTTGGGGCAGTTTGAATGCAGGCTGGTTATTGGAGGGTACTTAGTGATTCATTTTGTTCAGTATGATGATGGTTTGATGGTTACATTTAGGGAAAAAAAACAACTTGTGAGAGATGTGAAAGGGAGTACTTACAGGGGAAATGGCCTGATTTCAGGAATTTGCTTTAAAATACTTTGACCCCCCCAAAAAAAAAAGTGAAATAAAGGAAAGAGAAAAAACTAGCCAAATCTGTATATTCATTAAATCTGGGTGATCTGTGCGTAGAGGGTCATTTTACTATATCTGGTGTGCTTTTATTTAAAATTAACATATTCAACTTTTTAATTTTCCTTATCCTCAAAATTAACTTGAACTTTATTAAATTATATCTTAAATTTCTTCTCAAAACAACAAATTAAAATGAAACAGATCTTACAAAGTACCCCAAGACAACTACTGAAGGGACACGAGCCCCCTCGCGCATGTGTCTCTGGCCGGCCCTGCCCTTCTCCCCCATTCCCTCCTCCCCCATTCCCTCTGCCCTGCTGAAAAACCGTTAGATTACATTCCTGAAGCTAGCCTTTATTTGGTCTAGTCCCTTATTTGGCCACTTCCTCCTCCTGAAGCTGTCCCCTTTGGCTCACCTAATTAACATGCTCAATTAAAATTAAACACCTCATCCTAACACAGGGTTAACCTCTATAACGCACCATTTCCCTATGGGCCCTGTCTGTCTCCTCTCCATCCGGAGCAGTCCTTTGTCCCTTTGGGACGAACACCCCCCGTCCCCTCTCCCTTGTCTCCTTCCCCTTCGCCCTATCCCCTGGCTCCTTTGCCACCACATCCCAGCCCATTCTAACACAGACCTTCCCAACACCTGCAAGGTCATTTGCTGCTGTCTACTGCCTAAGTCAGAGAGCAGACACTTTTCACTTTTCTTCCCCACCTAACAAAGGATCTCTCTGTGAAAACAGGTGTTTGGGTGTGGTTTGTGCCTAACCTGGGGTCCAAGACAAAGCCCCCACTGTGTGGGGGGTCGCCTTCAACTACTGTTGATGCTGGCATTCATTCTTTGATAGTCCTCTTGGTACAAGGTTTCGGGAATGGTCTGAGGGATAAAAAAAAAACACCTGGTTAGCAGGGTGGGCAGCTTCCAGTGCCAGGTAGGTAATAAAAAATTCCCGGGCTGGAGAGATGGCTCAGAGGTTAAGAGCACTGCTTGCTCTTCCAAAGGTCCTGAGTTCAATTCCCAGCAACCACATGGTGGCTCACAACCATCTGTAATGATATCTGGTGCCCTCTTCTGGCCTGCAGGGATACATGCAGACAGAACACTGTATACATAATAAATAAATAAATCTTTAAAAATAAAAAATAAAAAATTCCCACCCTTTGCTTTCTTGGGTCACTTACCATGAAGCAAACCAGCAGCCATATTGTGAAGACCCGCAAAGGATCTCTATGGAGAGATCTATGTGGCATGGAACTGAGGCCTCCTGCCAACAAAGAATGAGCTGTTTGGGAAACAGAACTTCCTGTCCCAGTCAAGCCTTTGATGACAGACTACAGCACCACCAGCATCTGGATTATAACTTCACAGGAAGCCCAAAGCCAGAACAGCCCAGCTAAGCTGCTCTACACCAGCCGTCAGAGAAAACCAGTAGGCAGTATGTATCGACTATAGACACCGTGGGGTTTGAAGTCTGAAATCCATAGGGCAGGTAATCAAAATGAAAGGACTGTGCACCACTGAACCCCAACAAGCAGAGACCAGCGCCATCGCTCACAGATCATCAAGGAAGGCGTAAGCAAAGCAGCTGTAACTCCAAGGACACAGGCCAAGCTGCTACCCACAAAGATATCAGTCACTCTCCATAACTGATGGTAATGCCCTATTGCTGAAGACACAACTTACTTATTGTAGGGGGGCCCAAAACAGCTTGACCACACAGCTGCCATGACAGGCTTAGAGGCCCAGACACAGCTTCTGTGACAGGCTTACCGGCAGATAACCCTCGGATCTAGAAAAAGCCATATAAGCTGATCCACCCAAGGAGGGCCTGCATCTAAAGGGAGATACCTGACATTCCCAGCACCCCCAGACAAATGTCAGCCAATCAGGGTCCTGAACCCTAGAAATCCTCTTACCCCAGCCTCTGCTATGATAAAAATCCCTATCCTGCCCAGGCTCGGGGCTCTCTGCTCACACTGCTGCGTCCATCAGACAGAGAAACCAAGCTCTGAGCTTGAAATAAAGGCTCTTTGCTTTTACATATGGGATTTGGTCTCTGTGGTGGACTTTTGGGGGTCCCCATGATCTGACCATAACGCTTATGTCATCGAACACAGAGAAACCCAGCTGGTGCCCCCTAGGAGTTTCACCTCTACTGACTAGCATTCACACTATTGTAAAGTACTCTGCAAAGCGCTGGAGCAGAAAAGTAATCATCAGTCTCACTCAGCTCCAAGCCCTGTCTACACAGCTACAACAGAAACCTGTCTATAAGACATACAGGTGCAGTAACGGCCCAATGTTATGGGCGTAACCAGGCACTTTTTGATTGGATTTAAGGCTGATCATGACAAGGAACCCATGCATGACACTGATAAAGTGGCCAAAGAACTGGGACTAGATGGGTCATGGGCTGAGAGAAAAACCTACTACTATTATTCTGCTAAAGGGACATAGCAATAGAATGGCTGTAAATGACATGCTTCTGCACCCACAGATCATCTCCTCACTCAGCCCTCATCAGAAAACTGTCTTCTCGCAGTAAACGGGAATTAACACAGAGACCCACAACTGGGCATTGTGCAGAGAATTTGGAGCACTCAGTCCTAAATGGGACGTCTTCCTCAAACCCCCTCCTCTTGAGGCTCAGGGATCTATGTGGAAAAGGGGGCAGGAAGTTCATAAAAAGCCAGAGGTGGCAGGTGATTTTAGGGAAAGAACATTTTCCAGACAGGACTGATGCACATACAACTCACAGAGACTGTGAACACACACAGGACCTAAACAGGTTCAAGCCAGACAAAACCAGCGCTGAGAAGGGGAAGTGGACACCAAGTCCCTAAGCAAGAAGCTATTTGCAGTTGATACCTTCGGGGAAAGGGAGTAACAGTTTTCCCCAATGGAGTGTCTCTGGGTGTATCAACCACACTCTGGGGCAGGCCCCATGCCCAAGAGTAACTGAGAAACACCAAATGGATTCCACGTTTCTTTGTATGTGGGGTTTGTTGTTTCATTTTGGTTTGTTCTGGTATTTTTTGTCTGACTGGTTTCTTGTTTGTTTTGATATTCATTTGGTTTATTTGTTTTGGTTTTGGTTTTTTGAGGGGACAGAAGGAAAGAAAGCCTGTAAAACTAGGTGGGCAGGAAGGTGGGGAGGATCTGGGAAGAGTTGGGGGGAGGGGAAAACATGACCAAAATATATTTTATGAAAAAAATTTATTTAAAAAAGAAATGAGAATGTGGGGACACAATGTTCCCTAAGCAACTATTGTCTGCCAGGTCGTAAACCGTTATTCTCACTAGCATAACCCAGGAAACCAAGGCCCTAAGACGATAATTCAATCCATGGTCATGTGCTAAGCAGGGAGCCCGACAGCCATTTCTACTTCTAACCCTACATCATACATTGAACCTGCTCCTCATCATGTTGGCACTCCAGTTAGACAGACAGAAACAAGATCACCTATGGAACAGAACATAATAATCAGAAAGTAGGGATAGTCAGGCAGCAAGTGGGACCAGGAGACCATTAACGTTAGGAGTCAAGTGTTTATTGTCTACAAACATAGGTTTGCAGAAAACATGCTGCTTTCCATGTCTTTTTAACTGGTATGTAAACTAATCTTATTTATATTGTTTTCAAAATAAAGACAAGCAATACCATCTTAAAATTTTTGTGAGGGGTCAAGAAGCACCTTTGATTTTATTAAAGAAATAGGGTCCAGCTCTGAGTATTTGTGCAGCTGACTCAGACTGAGATTTGGTCAGTCAGCTGTTACAATATTCCCCCGACCTTCTACGAGAAAACATCCCTTCCAAACAACTCACAAAGCACCACAGGAAGGGGGAGGTTAGTTCAGGGATCATCTTATCCAGAAGTTTGATTTCCTGTGATAGTCTGTGATTTGAACTCAATTTGTTCATTCACTTTTTGTTGTGTTTTTGATAGAGACAGGGTCTCACTAGGTGGCCAACACTAGTCCCGACTCAAGATCCTCCTCAACCTCCAAGTGTTGGAACCACAGACATGCAGCACCACCTGTAACAGAAACGCTGTTTTAATCTCCTTAGGAATTCACCATTTCCCATAATGGCTTAATAGCAACATCAAATCACCCTTCCACCAGCAAGGGACTCAGTTCCCTCCTTCTCCAGATACTTGTCTTTTCAATATGAGCTGAAATCACAAAGTGATGTTAAACTTCTCTGACGGTTAGCGATATTGAACACTTTCCCACACCTGTTGGCCTCTTTTATTTGATACAGGGTCTCATGGATCCCAGGTTGGCCTCAAATTGAACACATAGTCAAGGCTGATTTTAAGCTTCTGATCCTCCTACCTCTACCTCCCTAATTCTGGGATTGTAGGTGTGTACCACCATACCCTGTGTATGCTTTTATGCAACACTAGAAATCAAAATCAGGCTTTACGCATGCTAGGCAAGCACTCTATAACTCATGAACTGTATCCCAACTCCTCTTTTGACCATTTTTGCTGTGTGGGATGTCCTTCTGTACGCTGTGAATATGTGTTGCTCTCATTGATAATAAAGCTGTTTGGCCAATAATGAGGCAGAATAAGGTTAGGCGGTACAATCAAACTGAAGATGGAGATGAAGAGGAGCAGAGTCGGGGCAGACACTGCGAGCACCCCAAGGAACAAGATGGGAAGGAACCAGTAAAAGCCACAGGCCACGTGGCAATACATAGATTAATAGAACTAGATTAATTTAAATGTAAGAGCTAGTCAGTAAAAAAGCCTGAGCTATCAGCCAAGCATTTATAATTAATATAAGCCTCTGTGTGGTAATTTGAGAAGGGACTGCCTTGTAATCGGGCAGATGGGACAGAAAGTTCTGCTTCTGTTTACACATTTTTATATCTTCCTTAGAGAGTATCTGTTCAGGTGACGTGATAATTTTTGAAGACTGTCTATGACAGAGGCTCCACAAGGAAATCTTTTGGGATAGAGTTGCAAGAGCCAACCACAGCCCCAGAAAGGAACTCACCATGGGCTATCTTCTTACCTCGTGGGTCCAAGTGGCATGAAGATTTAATCGCTGGACTCATTCCACTTTTACTCACAACACTCTTCAGAGCCACGGTGTTGACGAAGTCTGAGTGGCATATGTAGGTCAGAGACAATCTATACTACACCATTCATGTCACAGTTCCTCTTCGTATGGCCTGTCAAGTCTCATCAACAACATATCAGGTATGGGTTCTATCTCACGGAGCAGACCTTACATCCAACCAAAAAGTGGCTGGTCACTCCCATAACATCTGTGCCACTATGACACTAGTGGGTATATCCTGCTGGCCTGTCATCATTATAGCTCACAGAGTTGCGTAATTGGGTGAGACTGTTGGTGTGTTCTCCTCTAACAACATGGACAGCACCTTCTAGTACTACAGATGCTAGCTGGTAGGGGTGAAGCTTCCAGCTGAGCACCAGCTGGATTTCTCCATGTTCTTCCATAAATATGTGGTCTCTTCAGCAATAGGGCCTTACCATCAAGTTATAGAGCACAATAGTGTGGGCAGTAGCCTGTAGTGTTGGTCAACAATTCAAAAAGATGTAACCCATTCCTGGTACTGGGGGTTTTATTTGATAGAATATGATATCTAGTTAAGGTTTCTTTCTCCCTGGTTACATAGTGACTTGATTTAAATTCCTTTTATATATGTGTGTGTGTGTGTGTGTGTGTGTGTGTGTGTGTGTGTGTGTGTGTGTAATATATTATATCTTTATTTATGATATATTTATGTGTATATATTATATATTTATTTATGATATATATTTATATGTGTATATATATTTTATGTATGTATATATGTATATTTATGAAGCTTCTGCATTTGTAGGTTTCCATATGGCTTTTCAAAAGAAAACCTACTACTATTATTCTGCTACATGAACATAGCAATAAAATGACTACAAATAACATGTTGCTACACTCATCAACCAGCGCCTTACTCAACCCTCAGCAAACAGACATCTTACTGTAGATGGCAGTTAACACAGAGACCCACAACTGGGTAACAGGCAGAGAGGGAGAAACTTGGGACGTCTCAGCATGAGTGGGGTATCTTTATCACACCCTTCATCTCAAGGTTCAAGTAAAAGAAGGCAGAAAGATTGTAAGAGCCAGGGGTGGCGCACGATTTTGAGGAAAGGACCTTTTCCAAACACAACAGGGCTGATACAAATATGAACACAAAGAGACTGTAACAGCATGCACAAGACCAGCGTAAGCTCAAGACAAACAAAAATCCGAGCATGAAGGAGAAGGAATAGATACAAAGTCCCACCTTGCCGTGGTTTGAATAAAAATGGCCCCATAGGCTTCTAGATTTGAATACTTGGTCATTAAGGGGTGGCAGTGGTGCTATTTGACAGGGATTAGTAGGTGTGGCCTTGCTGGAGGAAATGTGTCACTGGGGGTGGGCTTTGAGGCTTCAAATGCTCATGCCAGGCCCAATGTCTCACTCTTCCTGCTGCCCGATGATCTGGATACAGAACTCTCAGCTACCTCTCCAGCACCATGACTGCTGCATACCACCATGTGTCCCCACTATGCTTATAATGGAATAAACCTTTGAACCTGTAAGCAAGCCCCAATTAAATACTTTCCTTAATAAGAGTTGCCACAGTCAGCTGGGTGGCGGTGGAGCACGCCTTTAATCCCAGCACTTGGGGAGGCAGAGGAAGTTGGACCTATGAGTTCAAGTCCAGCCTGGTCTACAGAATGAGTTCCAGAACAGCTGAGGTTACCCAGAGAAACTCTGTCTCCAAAAAAAAAAAAA
>CABHPH010162128.1:0-47353 GCA_902168325.1 Peromyscus nudipes | reverse complement strand
ATTTTAATTAAAAATGAAGTAGTAATATTGCAACTTGATTCAAAAACCAATTAATTAAAACTAGATTATTTGGCTAATTGCTATATATAAAATTAATTTATCCTGTTGACAAAATTATATCAATAAAATATAATAAATAATATTTCAAAATTAATTTTTCCTATTAACTAGATTATGTAAGACATTAATTTGATTATTTCAGTGACAGCATTTTGTTAAACAGAAAAACATGAAGAGGAAATAGAATTTAACTATACTACCATGACATACTTTAAAATTTTTCAAATTTCTCCTCATTTGGACTCACCATGAAGCTTCATACACATGTGTGTGCATCCGTGTGTGCATGTATGCATGCTTGTGTGTATGTGTGTGTGCACCTATTTAACTTTGCATAACTAACATCAAAATATCTAAGAAGTTAGTTTCATGGGAAAAAGACTTATTTGGGCTTCCAGCTTTAGAGATGTCAACCCATAGTCCTTGAGTCCATTACTTTTGGGTCCCTGGTGAGGGAAAATAACAAGGATGTAGGTGTTCATGATCAGAACTTGTCACACAACGGAGGATAGGAAGCAAATAGAAAGCAAAGCTTCAGCATCCCGGCATAACCTACAAAGTCACTTCCTCTGTGATGTACTTCCTTTAGCTATGTCTGATAATTTAAAGTTTCTATCATCTTTCTAATATGATAGAAACTTTATGATACTTGCTGAAGACCAAGTTATTCTTTGTGGGACATTTCATATTTAACTATAACACCATCTATTACTAAGAATGGAGAAAATTACTTAAATACATGTACTAATATATCATTTAAGGCTATGTTTATTCAATATATTTGTACTCTAATTTAATGACTGATATCAATCTTTTCCCTGAATAATAAATATCTTTTTATAACGTATTCATCATTTTGTTGCTTAAATAGGGTACAATTTAATTCAGCAATCTTCGGGGATACTTTAAAAGTATTGCTTTACTTAGAGCCAAACATCATGTTCACTGCAAATAATTTTAATAGATTCATAAAATAGTTCCCTGAAGTATCTCAAAAATAGAAGATTTTAATGTTGTTATTGAAGATTCTTCAAATAGCCATGAATAATTAAAATGAATCAAGCTGCTTTATTTTGAATATTTGTTTTTTGGAGGTTTTTTCTAAATTATTAATGTTTCATTTGTTTTTATGATAGAAAATAAATCCATGTAAATTTTGATTTCAAGAAATTGCATCAAAGATGAAATATGAGAATCTGTGGTTTTATTCTAATGCTTCATACTCCTTTTACACCATTAGCTATATACTCAAATAATAATAAATAGTCCTTTATTTCCACATTAAATGATGTGGGGTTATATTTGGAACTACAAATAATTCTCTACCAGTATCTTTAATATAACATATGGATAATTCAAATGAATGTTGAACATAAACAGCATTTGGCCACGAATATGCACAAGTGATTTCTTTCCTCAGAGAAATTTCACTTTGTGTAGGAGAAAGCCTGAAAGGATTTGCCCCCTTTAGTGGAAAACAGCACACAGGCAGTGCTTGGAAGGGCAGGGAGGATTGGTTATGCTCTGTGGAGGAGAAATTGTGTTTCATTTAAAAAAAATTGTTCTCAGGGAGCACTGTTCATCTTTCTGCTGAATAAAGCAGCTTGAATTTGTGATGAACACACATTAGAGCACATATCTCTTCTGTTGTCACTGGGATTCATGGGAACACTTGCTATTAACACAAATGGTAAGTAGACATATCAATTGCTTCATGTGAAGATTAAAATGTTCCTCTTCATTTGAACCCAATACATTATTGGTAATTACATTATATGTCAATAATAATTACTCTCATTCTGTTTAACACTGCTGTTTAGAAACAAGCATCTTTTTTTGCACTACAAGGGTCATAAAAAACATCAGGAACAACACAGGATGCTTCCTTTCAGAGCTTTGAGGGCTCAATATAATAGCAGGAAGGTTTATTAATATATTCTGGTAGACAGCACTTGGATCTACTGCCAGCACATTAAAAATGGAACAAAATATTTATCACTTCTACACCACATGGAATATTTAATAGCTTTGTATTTTTCCATATATGAGTTTTTTCTAATGTTCAAATCATAATTTTTTTAATTTCTACTTTTCTTGGCAGATTTAATCATTTATTTATTTATTATGTATACAGTGTCCTGTCTACTTGTACACCTTCATGTAAGAAGAGAGCATCAGATTCCATTATAGATGGTTGTGAGTCACCTTATGTTTACTGGAAATTGAACTTAGGACCTCTGAAAGAGCAGTCAGTGCTCTTAACCTCAGAGCCATCTCTCCAGTCTTCCAATTAAAATTTTGTTCAAAGTCCTTTTGATTTAAAAATCATTGAATTTTGTTTTCCAACTTAAATTTTTTTTTTCATTTAAAATGTCATATTTTAAGGAAGGAATGAGTATGAGAAGGACCAATAGAGGGAGGTGGATAATGAGTATGATCAAAGTACATAATTCACATAATTTAAAAGAAAACTATGTAGCAATGCTTTGTACAATTAATATATACCAAAAATCTACACCGTATTTCCAAGAATATTGCTAATAGAGTTTTCTTAAAAGAATGTGCCACTGAGAGAAAAAATAACTATTTGTCTCAGCCTGTGATAATTCACTTAAAATAATTTCTAATTCCATCAATTTTTTTACGAGCGTCATGATTCCTTTTTTCTTTCCATTCATCTTATTATTGGCATATAGCCAGAGTCCATCTCTTAGCTGTTAAGAATAATAAGCATTAAACAGAATAAATAAGCCTCTGTGTGGTAAGATATAGAGTCCATCAGATAGGAACCCAAATATGATAAGGCTGGGACATAAGGTAGCTCCATTTTTATCTTGCTGAATGTCTTCATAATGGCTTAATAAGATTAGATTCCCCTCAACAGCCAATAAAGGTTCTTCTTCTATCTCAGATTCACCAATGTTTGTTTCTTGATATTAGTCATATTAAGTGAAGTGAAACTGAATTTCTCTCAATTCTCTTAATTTTGATTTATCTGAAGACTTAAGATTTTGTTCACTTGTAGAGATGTTTACTGGCCATTTGTATTTCTTCTTATAAGGGATTTTTGTTCATTTCGTTGGTCTATTCATTAATTAGCACAAATAGAGGGAGCAATGTTTCTGTAGTTGTTTATATATTGTGGATTTTAGCCCATGTGCAAGGTTTAGCTGTGGTGATATTATGTTCCCCAAAATATATCGTGCACCTTAATAAATTTATCTGGAGTCAGAGAACAGAACAGCCACTAGACAGACATAGAGGCCAGAAAATGGTGGCACTTGCACCTTTAATCCTAGCCTTCTGGAGGCAGAGATCCATCTGGGTCTCTGTGAGTTCAAGGCCACATTGGAAACAGCCAGGCATGGTGACTCATGCCTTTAATCCCAGGAATTGATGGCAGAAAGCAGAAAGGTATATAAGGCGTGAAAACGAGGAACTAGCTGGTTAAGCTTTTAGGCTTTTGAGCAGCACAGTTCAGCTGAGAGGCATCCAGTCTGAGGAAACAGGATCAGCTGAGGAACTGGCGAGGTGAGTTCTGTCTCTCTGATCTTCTAGCGTTCACCCCAGTACCTGGCTCTGGGTTTGATTTTATTAATAAGACTCTCTAAGATCCATACTATGTTAGCTGGCAGTGATGTTCTCCCATTCCATAGCCTGTCTCTTCACTCTGCTGAAGGCTTCCATTCTCTCTCTCTCTTTGTGTGTGTGTGTGTGTGTGTGTGTGTGTGTGTGTGTGTGTGTGTGTGTGTAGGGAGTAGCTGTATGTACATGAAAGAATGTTCTATCATAAGCTCCATTATTTTCTTCCCATTACTTAGCATACATGCTGAAAGTTTGATACAACCACTCTCTTGCTCTCATGAGGTTTTCCTTTTGCAAAGCAAAGTAAAACCATGATCTTATACATCCTGGGCAAACACTCTACAAGTCTGTGACTATTATTGCTTCTTTAAATATCAACCTCTCATGAAATTGACGTAAACAATACACAATTTCCATCTGGTGCTTCTTTTGGCACTTGTAAGTTTTCAAAAGGTTGCAGAGTTCCAAATGTTTTAATGTGCCCAGTAAATTGCTCCTGGGAGGACATATTCTTCTCTAGAGCTCCCTAATCTGCCTACTCCCAAGTAATATGTACCAAAGGTTTGGATTGTCCTTCTTAACTCATCAGAGAAGGTAATAAATTCTTTATGTTTACCATTAGAACATCTCTCTCCTCCTTAAAGATAGCACTTTATTTTCTTTTCAAACAACTTGGTCACAGGGTATAATTTTGTACAACTAGCACAGGCTTGAAAAAACTCACCTTTTGTCTGAGTCTGCAGTTAGAGAAGGTGTGGATACAGGTACAAAACCAATGCAAAGTGTTCAGAACAACAAATGTAGGTCATGCATACATGACTTTGTGTATGTTTTTATTGAGATAGAATTGCATCCCATCTTGTCCTCTCTTTTCGACCACCATTCCCCTCCCAGCTACCCCTTCCAAGCCCTTCCTGTGCTCCCAGTTCTCAAGTTTCTAGTCCCTTTTTCCTTGATTATCACTGTTACAGGCATATTAGTCTCTCATGTCCTACATAGTTTCGGGTGACTAGTGTACACTAAGAAAATTGAGAAGACTTCATTTTTAATTTAAGAATGTTAGTGACAAAAGGTATTAGATTCAATTAAAACTCAATTACAAATTATAGGTCATATCAATTTAAATATTTTTTGAATTTTACAATAATAATGAAAGCAATAGTTTTGGTAACTCATCACACATTTTCTCTTTATCTCATTAATTGTGAAACCACATAATCCTGTAGAATAATATTTAATCTTAAATCGAGTCCATTTTGTACAAATGACCCTATTCGTATTGCTAAATGCAGACAACGATCAAAACAGAGATCTTGGAAAATTGGCATCAGACACAAAATTGTATGAGAATTCATAATTAAATTAAGAATCTATTCTCTGTTCTTGGAGGTCAAGTTAGATATCCTTAGCACTATCTGTCCACTAACACAGAAGCATGAACTTTGAATGAGCCTTTGATGCAGGTTTTCCAATCAGATATTCACAACAGGAAAGCAGAATGATACCTTTGCACTCTACTGCTCTGTCTACAGCATCCACTATAGGAATTTCCTGCAGGCATCAAAGCACTTTCCAGAAAAAGAAAGGAGAAAGCAAGAACATGTTTTACCAAAAAAAAAAAAAATCTAGTAAGAATGATAGAGGGTAAGCTGGGCTTGAGAGTGGGGTAAATTTGGACACTTTTACTCCAGGATCAAGGGGAAGATACTTGAAAGGGGAAGGGAAAAAATGAAATAACATCCACGAATAATGAATGATGTTGATGTCACAGTTCTGCCAAAAATTGTCCCTGACTAATTAAAAAAATCCAAATAAGTAAGGCTTGACAACATTAAAATCACCAGGACTGGATTTCCCATTCATAGGCAGTTTTCCTGAGAAGGTTGGAATCTGTCCCGGCATTGCATATGTGCATGTAAAAACAGTTAATGAAAAAAGGGGGTGGCATACATTTGAAAAAGAGAAAGGGGGGCAACTATGTAATTAGATTCTCAAAAGACTAAAGGAGTGATGAAAATGAATTCCTGTGCCTTTTTCAATGATGAAAGTCTGAGAACACTGCAGAAAAAAGATTTCTATTCTGGCCACCATGTTATTGTCATTTAGAAAAATAAGGATTATATTTAAGTAACACTTGGCAGGCTTTTAACATTAGTGTTCTGGCCTTCCCCACTCATACCTCTCAGAAGCTTCTGTGTTCCCCTTGCTGTCTGGTCCTCTCTTTGTCTATTTGTAAAATGAGTATGATTCCTGGGATATGTCCTAAGTAATACAGCTGTGAAAGACACAGAATTCTATTTCCCTTCCAGGAGATCCACGCGAACTTACTTGAATCCTCCTTTTTACCTAGCTTCTCTGGGTCTGCAGATTGTAGAATGATTATTCTTTACTTTAGCTTATGTATCTAGGGTGGACTGAGGGCATATGGGGAGAGGACTAGGAGGGATCAGGTTTTGGGGGAAGAATAGAGAGAGAATACTGGGCTAGACTATTGGAACTGGAGGGCATTTCGAGGGCAAGGTGGAAACTCCCGGAAATCTACGAGAGTAACTGTAGCTAAGACTCCTAGCAATGCGGGGTGTGGATCCTGAACCAGCCGCCTTCTGTAACTAAGAAAGGCTTTCAGTGGACGGACTGGACACCAACCCAACCATAAAACCTTTGACTTGTAGTTTGTCCTGCCTGCAAGATGTGTTGGGGTGAATGTGCCACAGAAGTTGTGGGCGGGAGTCGCCAACCAAAGACTGGTCCAGCTTGAGACCCATGCAAAGGCAGAGCTCACACTTTACACTGCCTGGAGGGCCAGGACCCAGATGCAGGATAGCCCAGAGACCTAGGATAGAACCAAATATGACCAGAAAATAAATTAATGAAATGATTCCTAATGATACCCTGCTCTAATCATAGATTAGTACCTAGCCCAATTGTCATCAGAGAGGCTTTATCCAGAAAATGATGGCAGCCTATGCAGAGAACCACAGACAAACACTAGATGGATCTCGGGGAATCCTATGAAAGACGGGGAGGATGGATTATCAGAGCTGGAGGGGTCAAGGACACCACAAGAAAATCCACAGAATCAACTAACCAGGGCTCATAGAAACTGAACTGACAACCAGGGAGCCTACATGGGTCTGACTTAGGCACTCTGCCTACATGTTATGGCTGAATAGCTCGATTTTCTTATGGGACTCCTAACAGTGGGAGCAGGGGCTGTCTCTGACTCTTTTGCCTGCTTTAGTGACCATTTTCCTCCTACTACATTGCCTTACCTAGCCTTTGTGGGGAGACGCCTAATCTTGCTGCAATTTATTATGTCATGTTTGGTTGATATCCCTGGGAGGCCTTCTCCTTTCTGAAGGAAAATGGAGGAGGTGTGGATATGAGGGAAAAGGGCAGTAAAGAGGAGGATTGGTGGGAAAGGAGGGAGGAAAATATGTCGGGACATAATACATGAGAGAAAAACAAATTTAAAAAACACACAGAGTTCATAGCAAGAAAAAATAATATATTTTGTATTATTTAAAATAATTTTTAAATTTAATATATTTTTATCATATTCTTTGCCTCCCCCAAAGGATGCCTTCCAGATCTTCTCCACCTCCCTTCCCACCCAAGTTCTTTCTCAAACAAACAAAAATCCAACATAATAACAGAGACCCCCAAAACAAGTAAATAAAATACCCTCTCAAAAAAAAACCATCAAACTGTAAATAAATAAAAGCACACACAAGAACTGTGGAGTCCTTTATATGGGGATCAACTACCAGAAATGAGGCATGTCCTGGAGTGGTTGATAAACCCAGGGTCACTCTCCTGGAGAAAACTGGTTTTCCCTTTTGCAGCAGGTATAAGAGACAGTTTGATTGCTAACATTTATCTTAGTGAAAATGGATATCATTCATTTATTCAGTTTTAAAATATAACAAAATAAAATATAATAAGATAAGGTATCACATATAGTGGTTTTTATTTGTACTGAAATGTGATTTTATTTGTATGTTAATAAATAAAGTTGCCTAGGGGTCAGAGCTGTTAGCAAAGCCATAGCGAAAGCTGGGCGGTGGTGGCGCACGCCTTTAATCCCAGCACTTGGTAGGCAGAACTAGGTAGATCTCTGTGTGTTCAAGGATACAGCCAGCATTGGAGACACACGCCTTTAATCTCAATACCAACCATAGAAGACCTGGAGGTCTGTACAGACGGGCAGTGATGAGGAGGTCATGTGGTTGGGTTTACAACCAATGAGAAAGCAGAACAGAAAGTCTATATAAAGACAAACACACAGTAAGTAGCTCTCTTTCGGAGAGGTCTCTTTGCGGAGAGGTAGGACAGCAGCGGCAGAAAGGGTAAGGTTTTTAATCTCAGCTCTTAGCTATCGCTCTGACGTCTTGGCTTTCTTCTCTGAATCGGCTCTGTGTTTCTTATTTAATAAGACGGTCGGTTACATCTACAATCACAAGTTATCATAACTACTAAAATTGGACAAGACAAACCAACAGAAGGAAAAGAGCCCCAAAGAAGACACAAGAATCAGAGACACAGTCGTTCACATACTCAGGAATCCCATAAAAACACTGTACTGGAAGTCTAAAATACACACAGATGACATGGCAGAGACCCTTGTGTATGCTCCCTCCGTCTCTGTGAATTCATATGAGCTGCTCATATTGATTTAGAGGGCCTTTTTATTTCTTGATGGCCTCCATCCTCTCTGGCTCTTCCATTCTTTCTGCCTTTTCTTCTGCATGGTTCTCTGAGCTCTGAGGTTTCTGATGCAGATACACCATTTGAGTTTGAGGATTCCATGGTCTCCTACTCTGTACTGTCTGCCTGTGGATGTCTATATTTGCCCCCTTCTGCTGTAGGAGAAAGCTTCTTCACTGACGGCTGAACAAGATACAGATTCATGAGTAAAGCAGAAAATCATTAGGGGTCATTTTATCACTATGGTTTTTGTTTTTGTTATTTTCTTTTTTGGGGCAAGTATTATATGGTTTTACCCTAGGTGTCTGGGCTAACTAGTCTCAGGTTACTGGTTAACTAAGGATTCATTTCATAGAGCAGGCCTTAAGTCAAATCAGCTATTGTTTGGTTTCTCTCACAAGTTTTGTGCCACTCTTGCCCTAGCATATCATGCAGGCAGGACACCATTGTAGATAAGGGGATTGTGGCTGGCTTGGTGCTTACATTTCTCTTTTGAGAAGATGCAGAGTATATTCCTGTACCAAAGATGCTGGGATGTAGGGATGAAGGTTCTAAGTAGGCTCCTGCTGGACATCTCTATTTTCAATGAGTTATATAGGTGTTGTCTTCATTAATGGAACCTTGCTGTTAATTTCTGGAGAGCAACCTATAGACTTGGCAACAGCCTTGGTTGTTTGGGGATTTCCATGTGACTCCTTTAGCCTACAACTCAATTGGATGTAATCCAGTCCCAGTACCAGAAGATTCATTTGGTGGTAAGAGATGACCAGTTGGGATTCTGTGTCCCCTATTATTTGATAATTTCATTTAGATGTCCTTCATATATGTATGTATTTTAGGAATCCTCTACAGTACTGTTTCCATACTACCCCTCAAATGTCTCCTAAATGTAGCTGTTTCTCCCTGTATTCCTTCAAAATTAGAAGGGAAAATGTATCTTCTCTACTGAAAAGTAACCAGGGTCTGGAGAGATGACTTAATGGTTAAGAGTATTTGTTACTCATTCAGAGGACCAAGTTTCGTTCCAAGTACCCTGTCAGGAAAGTCATAACCACTTGTAATGCCAGCTGCAGGATATCCAAAGCCACCTTCTGGCCTGTGCTGATACATTGAATCACATAAGCATACACATGAAATTAAAAATAAAACTAAGCAGCCGGGTGGTGGTGGCGCACGCCTTTAATCCCAGCACTTGGGAGGCAGAGGCAGGCGGATCTTTGTGAGTTCGAGGCCAGCCTGGGCTACCAAGTGAGTTCTAGGAAAGGCGCAAAGCTACACAGAGAAACCCTGTCTCGAAAAACCAAAAAAAAAAAAAGAAAGAAAAATAAAACCAATCTTAAAAGCAAGAGAAAAAGGTAAGCATGTGAATTTATAATATTTGCTCTTACTTCCTTTTCCGGCTTTTATCATTGACATTATTTTTTCAATGTGTATGGGTATTTTACATGCATGTCTATCTATGTATCATTGCATACCTTTTGCCTGCAGAAGCCACAAAAAAAGAATCAGAGTCTTTGAAACTCAGGATACAGATGGATATGGGCCACCATGTTGATGTAGGATTGAAACCCTGGTCCTATGGACAAACAAAAAATGTTCTTACATGCTGAGTTTTCTCTCTAGCCTTTTTTGTTGTTGTTGTTGGTCTTATTCTAATTACTTTATCTTGTATTTCCATACAGTTCAGGAAATGATATAAGCTTGTGATTTAATATACTTCTTTTGATTTTTACTTTGAAATATATTTAAACTCATGGAAGAATTGCAAGGGAGCAGAAAAAAGAATTACACTCCAATTTGGCACAGCAAATGAAAGCATTTTGCTTCATTTGCTTTTGCTGTCTTTTTCACTATCAGACTTTGGGTTTGTGTAAATATACACATGTGTATACACGTGTAAATGTATATAGATAATATATTTAGAATGGCTTAAGGTTGAAATGTAAGCATTGTCATTCCCCCTTTGAATCCTAAATGATTCAGTTTATACTTGTTACAAAGAAAAGAAAGAAAAAAAGAAATATGGCAAAAGAAAGAAAATATCTGTAAAATAAATTTGTGTGATTTATTATTTGCATAGTATTTTTAATACTTAGTATAAGTTTAAAAGTCAAGAATTGTTCCAATAATGTTTGTCAACACACTGTGTGCTTGTGACTGCTCAAGATACAATTCTCTTTTAATCTAGATAAATCGACTTGCTTTTCTATGTCTTTGTCTGTAATTTTGAAAACCTGGACCAGTGGTATTTAAAATTTCTCTCAGATTATATTTGCCTGGTATATCTTCATTATAAGAGTCAAGTCATGAATATTTTACAGGAATATGTGCAAGAGACTTCTTGTCCTTCCTAGTATATCACGTAAGAAAGGACATGACACTAATTTGTCCATTATTGATGTTAGCTCAACTATTTTTGTTGCGCTGATATCCAAAGACTGTTTCTGGTTCCCAAATGTTAAATAACACTTGATGAGATATGTGAAGGTGCATAAATATTCCATTTAATATGAAATTTTATCTGATATTTTAGTAATGATTTATGCCTAAAGTCATTACTTCCAATGATGACTGTCCTATTTCATTATAGCCTTCCCAACTATTTGCTGATTTGCTTACACAGTTCCTTGTTGATTTGTTTTGTAATCTTTCAATCTGGAGCTGTGAAATGGTAGATTATAAAAATGAGTTGTAGCATACTCCTGGGTCTCGTTTTCACTTGAGTTATAAGTATATTCTTTCTATCATTTTCTTCCTACATGTCTTCTCCCTGTCCTTCATACCAAACCGTATTGCCAATGAGCCCCATTTTTCTTAGAAAAATAGAATAGAATAATGCACAATAATGTTAAGTAACTGTCACAGTTTAGGCTACTATGACAATGTAACTTAGGCTAATAGTTTATAAACAATGAGAATGAATTGCTTCCATAATCAAAATCAAGGTATTGGGAGATTTAATGTATGTTGGGACTTGTGTTACTCATAGATGGTGCCTCCTGTGTCATCACATGGTAGAAGGGACAGAAAGGCAAAGCACTAAGAGAGACCATCAAACTTTTTTATAAATTCAAAGACCCTAATCATACTAGTGCTATCTGCACAAACTATTCATTTACATTGGGGATTAAGTTTCACTACAATTTTGGAGGGACACAAACATTCAAATCATAACATTTTATCAGTCTCAATTACTGACCTTCCCACCCACAAATACCAAAAGCCTCCAATATTTGACTTGTTCTAGTACCATCTCAAAATTCTAAATTCCAGAATACTATGAAAAATCCTGTGAAGGATGTGCTATTGTCCCACTAACTGGACTTAGAAAGGAAGATAATTCAAAAGATGCACAGATCTTTCTCCTTTCTTACATATGTTTATGGGTCTACCTGCTATGCAGCATTCAGAGCCTTAAACCAAACACTGTTTGCATTACGGGCACACCAGAACATATCTAGTCACATTATCGATGAACCTGGGAAGTACAGGAGATGATTCCCTTAAATTTATTTTCCCAGGGATTACCTACAAAAATTTCTACCTAAAAATAACCACACTGATAATCTGAGGTTCTGTTTTAACTGTTTTCGCCATCTGAAATAGCAGGTTTATCTCTTGAATCCTGGAGCAGAGAAAATGAAAATGTAAAGTAAATTCTCTAGTAGAGAATCTAGACTTCTAGAAGAAGCAGAAATTATGATTCTAATACAAACTCCTCAACATTTAAAATCATTTCCTCATTTTATATTCCTAGATAGCCTATATATATACATATATATATATCACATATGTGTGTGTGTGTGTGTGTGTGTGTGTGTGTGTGTGTATTATCTCCACTGCCCTACATAATTGCAATACTGGAAAGTGCTATGTAATCTTCCCTGAGTAAAGTAGTACACATATGTATTGAGTGTTAATTGACTCATAACTGTCCAAAAAATAAGAGTGTCTCACACTTAGTTAGTATTGGTGATGGCTTATGAGTTATACAACTCCCCCAGTTATATATCCCTTTAGAATGCATGTATAATCAATTGAGATTTCTACAGAAATTGAATAGTGTCTAAAAGAGTAAAGCTCATTATTGTTTTATTCCATTTTCCCTAAAATATTCCTTTATTGCCCACATTAAGTTAGGTTCTGCATTTAATAGTCCATTTTCAAGGTAATATGTCATTATTTATACATTTGAATGTCTTATACCTGAGTAGGACAGATGTATTTGACATTCTAACACAATATGGCAGCATTTGTCAAGTTTCCTTGAAACTTCCACAGAGTGTAAGAGGAATAGATTACACACAGTATAGAAGAGTAGGTCATGCTCCAGGAATTCTTCTTTAATGTCTGCAAGGAAAAGTCAAAGCATTTATGTGTCTAGTAAGTTCCCATACAAAGCCAATATCAAAAGTCTCAGGACCACTCCAAGAAAACCACTGTCACAATTACTTTAATACTTTAATAGATACACACATTGAAGTACAGAAAAGGGAAATGATTGATTCTTTACTATGAATTCTGGAATACCCACAAAGCAGGGAACATTTGTTCACAAACTTGAAAAGTTTGGTGAAGGATGATCAAATAAACAAATAGAAAAATTGGTGATTCCTGATAAGGCAATAAATACACACATCAAAATTCCACAAGCCTTTCCTACAGGCTGTGATGGCTTATATAATCAGTAATACTTGATGCTAATTGGTGTTAATCAAAGGGTGCCAGACAGCAATTGGTAGCAATTATACAATATAATCATTTTTTAAATTAAAATTTTGTTTTTATTTTTTAAAATTAAAATACAATTACTACATCAATTTCTTGGTTCTCTTCCCTCCCTCTTCTAATCTTTCCTGTGTACCATTTGCACTCTCTCAAATTCATGACTTCTTTTTCTTTAATTGCTATGAGACATATATATGTATATATAATATATACTTGTGTACACATATGTTATATATACATATATTATATACATATATTATATATACATACATTATTATATATTATACTATATTATATAATATATTATGATATATAACATATATTATATATACATAGACATACATGCATGCACACACAAACACATATACCTGTTCAACCCATATAATATTAGCTGTATGTATATGATTCAAGACATTGGATAACTAACTGAGGTCTCTTCCCTGGGGAAGACTCTTTCTCTTCCTCTTGGCATTCCTTAGCTGCCTGAAGTACCTCTACAAAACTTTTCTACTTGTTATCTGACTTATAGATAACGCCAAAGACTCATTGAAAATCCAAGACTGGACATACTTAATTTAGTAACCTCAATTCTCTATTGACATGCTTACTGAAAATAGTAACAGGTGTTTGATTTTTGAATAACTGAATGAATAATGAATGAATGAGCTAATATCAACAGCAAACTCAACATGAATTACAGAGCTCCTTTAAGAACAGAAAATATGAATCCCCCTGGTGGGAGGAAGGGCTGCAGAGCATGTTCCAAGCTGACACTTATAGAATCTCTTCCCTCTGGTTTTAATAATGGTTAAGAAATAATGAAGCTATAAATCAATTTAATAGCTCAAAATGTACTTTGACATTCTAACAGCCTCTCCTCTATTAATGCAATTTAAGATATGAAAACATTGGGTAGAATTAGTAAAAGAAATATAAACAGCTTGAGACAAGATTCAAGACAGCATGCTGGGCAATTACCAATCTACATCAAAACTGATGGCCCTCATGTAAGCACCCTCCACGTCAGACTGCCGCAATCTGTCTGCAACAGCACAGAGCCACGGGATCTGGAGCACACACATGGTATGGCAGTCTGCACAGCATGGAAGCCATTTGCAGGCCTTGCCTTCAGATGCTCTGGCTGTTATTTTTTGTTTTGTCTAGTCTTCAGAACAACTGCTATTTTGATACATTCTGAGATATTTATTTAAGATTATACTTATGGAAGAGGGGTTCAAATCTGCACAGTACTGATCTCAAAATTTTGCATAATGATGTTTTATTTCTTTCTCTGAAGCAATATTCACATATCTGTAAAACTAATTTTGACTTATGGTGAAAATGATTTGGGGCTTTTAACATATCCAACTTTTCAAATTAGGAAGAAAAACTGTTCCATGTTGTTACTTGCTGCTTTTGAAAAGTACATTCAATAATCAACATCTGAATTCTGCTTTAGGGTTCTGAAGAAGAACCTGACTTTCCCCAGAGAGTCATAAGATAGCAGAGAGGAGGCAGAAAGCAATGTGAGGGCACAAGGCATGGCGCCAAGAAATGCTTCTTCAAAGGGTCAGTGCTTCCTGCTCTAACCCAGCCACTCCTGGCTGATGTCGTTCCTCAGAGAGATAGGACATTACTGAAAATGTAGCCACTCTAATCCCTGTAATCTCAGTATTTGTGTCTTAACATTTAAAGCACAGAGAAAAATTTTCATCCACACATATAAATCTCTTTCATTCTCATCGCAGTCACTGAAAATGGTGAGTCTATTCATTGATGATGAACTGGGGCTCGTGACAAACAAGTGTGGGGTTAGGAATCATCTCTTGCACCACACAGGTGAGATGACAGCCATGTGCATCACTTCCCCCGGGATGTTTTGTCTTTTGCTTTCCTCAGGACATGGCACCATTTCGTTAGAAGTGACAGTATTCACTCCAGCTGTTACTTTAGTTAAATCAGGACCACATGTTTCAAGTTAATGCAACAAAGCCCTTTGCTTGGAAGGTCTGCTTTATGAATAAATTAGAAGTGACTTTAAGCAATGTTCTCTAGATCACAAAAAGCAGAAAAAAATTAAAGTTCCAATCAATTCTTATAGGAGTATTATTATTTATCTAATGATAATAAAATGCTAATACTCTATTTTGGTTAACATTGACTCTGATAATGATAACCCTGATCTAATTGGTTTAATCCTACAAGTCCCACCAAATCAGGCATATATAAACCCACCCTGTAAGTACCAACACCAGATCTTGAAGAGTTTGACAATTGTAGGTAGTATTTTCTATTCTCCACTCATCTGACCTACCAATATTCATTTAACCATAATTTTGTACTTATTTTTAAAATTCATAACACCAACAATGTCAGTACTCGAGAGGTAAGCACTATCATCTACACTATTATAGAGAACTCAGGTGTGTTCTCTGGACTGAAACTATAGACAAACACGATTGCTTAATAAGCGTGTGTGTGTGTGTGTGTGTGTGTGTGTGTGTGTGTGTGTGTGTGTGTGTTGCGCATGCGCGCATGCACGTGCATGTGCGTACACTCCATATATTTTATTGTGTGTGAGATACAAAAAGAAAGAGATAGAGAGAGAAAACAAGTAACAGTGAAAGGCTTGTTAATTATTTGGGGTAGAAAAGATGTCAACGCTTTTATTCACGTACTAAAAAAGGAAAATTCATCAACCTGAAATTTCACATTTATACCAAGAACAATGATAGAAAAAATAAAGAAGGGTTGTCAAATGCCTTTTTACCACCCTACTTGCCTGAATGGAGCCTAACTAGAACCCCAGGTAGGTCTAGGACTCATTCTCCCATTGCCTGCCATCCATAACATCCCATCTGTCATGAGAACTGATTGAGGTCCACCTTGGATCTCCAGATAGGCCACCTAGACCCTTTAATCGGCCTGACTACCAATAAATTACATCATCGACCACCAGGCCCAGCACCAGAACTGTGTATAGTCTGCCCTAAGCCCCAGGTAAGTCACTTGACCCATCTTTCTATCCATTTATCAGATATCCCATTCAACACCAAGAGCAGCACAATAACACTTGGAGTCCATCCAGATTGTGGCTGCTGTTATAAACGACCACAAGGAGAACATTGTGACCCTTAGGAAACTTCTGAAGACTGGTAAGGAGAATGTTCTAAGCCTGAAGAAGATTAAGTCCTAGGCTCAGAAGTTGCACTTATCCTTTGTGGGCTAACTAAAGAAAAAACAAAAATATGCAAAGACCTTACACATCCATGGACTGGTAGAATAGATTTTGTGAAAATGACCATCTACTAAAAGTAAATTATAGTTCCAATATGATTCACATCAAAATCCCAATGCAATTTCTCACAAAATTGAAAATAATAAATAAAATTCTAAATTACATTAGATAACACAAAACACTCAAGATAGTCAATATATTCTCAACAATAAAGGAACTGCTGGCGGTGTCACCATCCCTAACTTTAAGCTGTACTACAGGACTGTAATGACTTCTAACACTCTGTAGAACTTAAAGCGGGGTAAAATTCATTAGGGAAATGAAAGCCATATGATGCATTCAGGACACAGAACAAAGACACTGCTGCTAATCCAGCTGGTGTTGTCCTGCCCTTCTGCCCACAGGTGATGGGAACCAACTGCAATCCACACTTCTCTGCCATTTGCTCCTGCTCCAACCACCCAAGAGAGAGCACAGGACCCCTTTCTTCCATTCTTATTCAGTCATGTACTCAGAGAACACCATGCCCCATAGTGCTAGTCACCCCAATACCATTGGCTGAATGGATTGAATTCCTATAATACTTCCCCTTTTTTTTAATTAAGAAGATTCAAATCTTAATATAAAACTATATATGATACGAACAACTATCACGTATTGTCCAGAGGAAAGAAAAGGTAATAACATAAACAAAAAATGGAACTATAACCAACAAGAACAACATTAAGCAAGAAATGTGTTCTTGATGTACAGGCCACATTGACAAATTACAGAGATTACTCCAATAGTTGTCTTATCCTGAGAAGTCTAAGTCTTGCACCTAATATGCCCTTAGCTAAGACTCAAGATGATTGCAACTGTAACTATCAAATCTTCAACCTCATCAAAGACATGAGAAACAAAGTAATATTATCTCAGTAAGCAGGAAGTACAAGCAAATGACTTCTAAAAATGCAAGGAAATGACAGAAACAGCTGTCTGGACAGCCATCCAAGTTTTCTCTGCAATGTTGGGGTTTTGCAGAATAGGCCTAGAATATCTGACAGACATTTTTAGAAGCAGGAAAATTTAAAGGACTGTTCTACCCTGCCTTGGCAAGTGTCAGCAGTCACTTTTCCTTGTGTCCTGCTTGTCCAGATTGAAAAGCATGCTTACTGTCAGCAGTTCAGATAAGGGCAGTTCTTTGCCCAATAGGCCAGTTTTGCCAAGAAGAAAGCAAACTCCATATGGAAAGTCTTTGTTGCCCATCATCCTCTTGGGAGTAGATTGGTGCTGCTAGGAACAGTTGTGTCTCATGGCAACAGAATTGGAAGTTATTAAAATATTTACATGCCATATTCTCTAAGTCTCAGAAGTGTTTGAATATTACCTGTTTTTGTGGAATATATCTCTGCCCACCTGGAAAACCTAACTGACATGACCACAAGTTTGACAAACATGGGTGACTATTAACCTGCAATTCTTATCAACCTATATAGCTTAAAGACTAAAGTCTCACATTATAAAATAAACAATCTTTACATAGATGTACAGTATAAGGACAATGATCTTGAAACTGTTACATTATACAAAAATATCTTTATCAGAGATAAAAATATATAGTGCAATATGACAAAATATCCTTAATTTGCATCAATATACAAAATATCCTAAACAGAAGTAGAAACATTTATACAGTACTGTTGTAGAGTATTATTTTAAGGTGTGTTACTTTTCCTATCTAAAACACCTGATGGTCTAATAAAGAACTGAATGGCCAATAGCTAGGCAGGAGAAAGGATAGGCATGGCTGGCAGGCAGAGAAAATAAATAGAAGAAGAAATCTGAGAGAAGACGAAGATCTAGGAACAAGAGAGAAGGGGAAGGACTTCAAGGGCCAGGCACTTTGTCATGCTGTTACATAGCAAGCCACAGAGTAAGAGTAAAATTTACAGAAGAGAATGGGAAAAGCCCAGAGGCAAAAGGTACATGGGATAATTTAGGTTAAGGAAAGCTAGCAAGAAACAAGCCACACTAAAGCTGTGTATTCATAAGTAAGAAAAAGCCTCTGTAATTATTTGGAAGCTGGGTGGCAGGTCCCCCCAAAGAGCAAAAACACAGTATGACAAAAATAATTTTACATTTGTATCAATATACAAAAATATTTTAAACAGAAGTAGAAACATGTATGCAATATAACAAAAATAATTTTGAATTTGTATAAATATACAAATTATCTTAAACAAGAAAAGAAAAAAATTACATTTGTATCAATATACAAGAATCCATACCAATGCAAATTATTTAAAACTGATAGTTGCTTTTTTAGTTTATAAGTAGATATAATAATCTACCTTATTATCGTATCATATCTATCTCCCTTTTTTCTATTCCAAACAGGATTCCTGAGTCTAATCTTTATTGTTCTGCCCCCAAACCTATAATAATTTACAATCAACGTCTTACAGATGACAGTTATCCATAATCCCGAGAAAATAGAAAACCTGTTGGGAGAAGGGGCATCGATTTCTTAGGATTACCTCCTGCTGTCTGGGGGACAGTGGTATGTTGCTGGAGAGCTTCTCTCCAGCTCCCAAGTCCCGCCAGTCTCCAGTTCCCAAGTCCCGCCAGTCCCTGGTTCCCTGACCGAACCCATTCATAAAATGAACACACAGACGCTTACATTATTTAAACTGCTTGGCCATTAGCTCAGGCCTATCATTGTCTAGCTCTTACTCTTATATTTAGCCCATTTCTATTAATCTCTACTTTGCCACGTGGCTCGTGGCTTACCGGTACTTTACATCTTCCTTCTCCTCGCTGCAGCTCCAGCCAGTCCCCCTTTCACCTTCCTGTTTCCTCTCCTCTCTTCTCTGTTAGTCCCGCCTATACTTCCTGTCTGGCTACCGGCCAATCAGTGCTTTATTGATACAGAGTGATATCCACAGCACTTCCCCTTTTTTTCTTTTTCAGTGGTATCTCTGTGGAATCCTGTAAAAGATGGAAGCAATGGATAAATCTCATGAAGACTAGCTATAACATTTGTAGCCAGTTTCTGAGTAATGTAAAGCTTATCTGAAGTTCTGGCTAGAGTGGTATAGGATTGTGGAGCATCTCAGTTTGTAGTCCGAGGTCGATCTTTGAGTGGTGTTTATTGGTTCAATGGCATAATTATGGACCAGGTAGAATCACTGTTGTGGGGACCCATCATCCTTTTGGAGATTTCAGACAATCCCACGCACATATGGTCACGTGATTTTTTATTAAGAAGCTAAAATTACACACCTGAGGAAAGGCATCATGGGTCTGCTTGATGGCTACATATAGAAGAATGAGGCTGTACCCTTGTCTCTCAGTGCACAAAAATCAACTCAAAACACACTGGGAATTTGGCATAAGACTTGGGACCCGGAATACAGGAGAAAATATGGAATATGTTTGAATTTCTAAGCACTATGTGAAGAAAGTCCTGCACAGGACCCCATGTTCATTGTTATAATAGTCACAGTTGCTGGGATTAGAAACAAGTTACATGCCCAGTAATTGATAATGAAAATATGTTGCATTTTCACAATATAATATTATTCATCTATTAAGAAAAATGAAATTATGAAATTTGGAGGAAAATGGAGGGAGCTAGTAACAGTCATTCTGAGTGAAGTACCCAGACACAGAAAAGAAAACCATGTTCTATCACTCATGGGTATTAGTGTCAAATCATCAGTTATGCAGATTGTATTTCAAGTTCTCATGTGAGTCAGAAGATTAGTAAGGGGCCATAGCGAGGCGTTCTCCCAAGGAAGGTAAGAGTAAACAGTGGTATTCAGGGTTTCAGGAGAATAACAGAGCAGGAAGTGTTAAGCTGGTGTAAGAGTTAGGAGGGAAAACTAGAAAGGGGGATGTGTGAGTGATAACTAACTCTGAAGGCCTTTTGAAATATTCACAAATAAAGGGAATGCTAGGCATGATGGCTCATGACTTTGATCCCAGCACTTCAGAGGCAGAGGCAGTTAGATCTCTCCGAGTTCAAGACTGGTCTACATAGTGAGTTCCAGGGCAACCAGGGATTCTGTCTCCAAAAATATATTTTATTTTATTTTTCTTGTGACTCAATGCTTTTCCAGAAGAGGGTGTAAAAATCCCTTTTATCTGGAGTTGCAGATGCTCGTGATCCATCTTGTCCAGAACTTGGCAGTAAAACCCTATTGCTACAAACACCACGTACTGGACCCACAAAAGATGCAGAAATTAACTGGTACTTACCAGAAGCTTCAAGCCTCCTGGTTAACTTTCATCATGCTGGAAGATGATATCCAGGCTACTGTAAGATTAAAGTAATCACAGTTCTTACCCAGTTGTGAACCCTTAAAGTTATAATAACTACTGTCCTGACCGGATATGCCCACCAATGCAACAGTAGAACAAATGTTATGGGAGAAATCAAGCATTTTCTGATTGGATACAAGGTCTGTTCCTTGAGATTAAACCAATCACTGACACTGTTCATGAGCTCAAGAACCTGTAGATCAAAAGATGACCAGTTGTAGGAGAAAACCTAATATAGTTGTTCTGCTAATGGACATAGTACTAAACTGACTCCTAAAAACTTACTGTTATACCCACAGAAAACTACATCTCTCAGTCCTCATCAGAGAAGCATATTTTTGCAGTAGATAGCAATATAGAAACTTTCAACTGGCTAACATGAAGATTATAAGAGACTGTGTAGTCCTCACCCCTAAATGGGATATGTGTACTGCAACCTCCTGATAAGGCTCTTGGAACTTCAATGAAGAGGGGGTAGAAGGATTATAATAGGTGGAATGTGACTGCAAGGAAATATTATTTTTAACACAAGAGATGAGTTTCACCTATGAACTCTCTGAGATTAAGACAACATGTACAAGACTTGCACAGGTTCAGTCCAGACAAAATCCCATGATGGAATGAAAGTGAGCATGAAATCCTTCCACTAACTAAGGACCTGTTTTCATTTGCTAGCTCTGGGAGAAGATGATGGAGAGTTGTTACTTTAATAATGTAATCCCTGTTAAACCATCCAAACTCCAGGACAATCCCCATTCCTAAGAGTATTTGGGCAACACAAACTTGACTTGATAGTAAAACAAAAGCAAACAAAAATAAAAGAGTATAAAACTCAAAGTTGGGTGGGTAGAGTAATAAAGGTAGAAAAGGTAGATGTGGGAAGAGTCAGTGGTGAATATGATAACAAAAATAAGTGGTGTGGAATTCTCTAATAATTAAAAAAAATAGCCGGGCGTGGTGGCGCATGCCTTTAATCCCAGCACTCGGGAGGCAGAGCCAGGCGGATCTCTGTGAGTTCGAGGCTAGCCTGGTCTACAGAGCAAGATCTAGGAAAGGTGCAAAGCTACACAGAGAAACCCTGTCTTGAAAAACCAAAAAAATAAAAAAATAAAAAAATAACGAATTAAGTGCTTGGATTGTTTTGTCTTTTTCCACTTGTATCCACCCCAGTCTAATAGAAGAAAGGTACAAGACATTCTCCCTCTCACCTACCCCTCCTCAAACCCCTCCTATGTCCCTCTCCACTCTCAAGTTCATAGCCTCTTTCTCTTTGACTATTATTGTTGAATGTCTGTGTTCATACACTCATGTGCACAAATATATGAAAATATAACCTTCTGAGTCTATTTTTGTTGTTTGTGTATATATTGTTTCAAGAATAACCACTTTACATTGGTCAGTGAATAAGGATGCTTATTCATAGGAAAGGCTAATCTTTTCTTATCTTTCATTAGTTGCCTATAGTTCTTTCTCTAGGACTAAGACTTGTAAACATTCCCCATTCCATGTTAACATGCCCATTGATATTGCTATAGTTCCAGTCTTGTTTATGTAGACATTTCTAGGAGAGATTGTTTCACAGTAGACTTCTTTGTATTCTGACTCTTAGAATCTTCTGACCCCTCTTCCAAGATGTTCCCTGAGCCTTAGATGTAGGAATTGTAATATAGATGTATCCGCTGGGGCTGCTGGACTTTCTAACTTCTTCTGATCTCTGCATTGTATCCACTTCTATTTTTTTTTTGTGATGGTAAAACAAACATATTTTGTAAAGAGTTCGGTTATATTAAGGCCCATAGCCAGTGATATAAATGCAATATTAGGAGCTTCTGAGTTCTCCTTTGTGAATTTGAACAATTTACCTAAAATTTCTGTCTCATTTTTCTTAGCCATAAAGTTAAACATTGATATTGTGCCAATCACACAGTTCTGTGAGAAGTCAGGACCCCATGTGTGCAAAGCATATAGAATTTTGCCAAGCACAAAATTAGTTCTGAATATATTAGAGCACCCATGATTGTATATATATACACAATCTGTGAGTGTTATTTATTATAAATTCTATTATATAAGATCTTTTGATTCATGGCAGAATATGACTCTTATGCTCATTTGATGAAAATGAGATTAAGTATATAAGAAGTTAGATGTGAGATAATGCTGTGGTATAATCCTCTTGTATACTGTAAAGATTTGTCACTCAAATTGGTTTAATAAAATGCTGATTGACCAGTAGTTAGGCAGGAAGTGTAGACAGGATGACCAAACTGAGAATTCTGAGAAGAGGAAGTGCGGAATCAGGAGTCATCAGGTGGATGCAGAGAAAGCAATATGAGAATGCCATACTGAGAAAAGGTATCAAGCAATGTGGTTAAACATAAATATGAAATAAGGGTTAGTTTAAATATAAGATCTAGTTATTAATAAGCCTGAGCTTCTGGCCAAGGATTTATGATTAATAGAAGCCTCTATGTGGTGATTTGGGAAGCAGCTGCTAAGGATTTGGAAGTTGCTGGCAGGACTGAAATGTCTGCCTGCAAGACAGCAAAGGGAAAGTGAAGACACAGCTTTGTCTCTTAGTCAGACCTGAGTTAGAGGTAAAGGAACCTCAAAAGCTACAGCTATATTCTGGTCACTGTTTCTTCTGAAAGAGCTAACCCCTCTTTAGGTAAGAACACTCCAATTCATCTTGATAGTCCACAATTTGCTTTGCAGTGTTAACTAATCTGCTTAAATTGAAAGTGTCTTTCCACAGATTTGTTTTCCACTGAGCAGACAAAAATTGAGGAGAAATACATAAGTAGTGATGAAAAACAGTAGAATATTAATTAGGTTCCCTGGGTATTTGAAAGTGGCTAAAGGTAGAAAAGAAAACTTGATCTGTTGTGTTTAATATTACATGCTTGTATAAGTTGAACTGATTTTTATTTTTAACTAAACATCAATAGATCACCTCATATCTAAAGGATTCACAAGACATAGTATGATAGCAGAATCCTAGTATAAAATGCATGATCTGCTGGGTATGTATCATGCAGTTGCAGCTCTTCAAACACTCCTAAAGTCAACAATTCATTTAAAATCCTTATGCAATTTACAGAAAAGCAATACTACTTTCTCTTAATAAACTAGTTTTCTTTAAACTTATATCTTAAGCTTCCAATACCCAAAGTATGTGATAACTAATAAACCAATTGTTATTCCTTAAAAGTGCCTTTAATAATATCATGTTTTTTCTTTAGAGCTTACATTAAATTAGAAATCTAATGCAGATAGATGGTACATTAAAACAAATGTCACTGAGATTAGAATGAGAGAATGAAAATTTTGTGTGTAGAAAACTCAAACAACATGACAAGTCAACAATCTGTACAAAGCTGTGTAAATTAGATGAGAAACTGTTGGTGAGGCAGGATGAAGATGGCTATTAGCTGGAACATCTATTCATTTAGAAAATGTGTCAAAATGCCAGGACTGCCAAGCATCTCAGTCACTATGAACTTAGTTGTTGGAACCAAGGATGCTTCAGAAGCAGAAGGATGTGCTGTGTGCACAAAGATGTGCATGATACCATGCCATTGGTAAACAGAATTTTGTTTTAGATTTTTCTGCTTAAAATTTGCTTTTACTTTTTAAACTTCAATGTATAAAGTCACATCTACTCTTTTCTTGACCTCCCTACAGCAGATCACTACTCTTAGCTACTCTAATGTGATGTATTCATTTGAGTATTGCTTAAAATGGGGATTGTCATATGATGGACATTTTTGTTTAATTATTATTATCTTAGATAACTTGTCTTCTTAAATTTTCAATAAAAATTATTTGTAAAGCCTACATATATTAATTTTGTATTACATTTATTACATTTTGTTTGATTTCTATGAATTGTTGCACATGGCCTGATGTTTTAGAATCAATTAATTTTACCTTTCCCTTCTCTTGATATAGATGTGATTATATGAAGATTACAAATCTTTGCAGGAATAATGAGAAAAAATGATGCTGCAATGTAAATCCATCCAAGAATGCTAAGCTTTATATTTGTGTCTGATACCTGGTATTTTGTTTCTTAAATGAGTATATAGGCAAGCATTCACATCTCAGTTTTGAGTTTGTGCACACTGAATCAAACACATACTGAAAGGAACACAAGTAGATCATAAAATAGCTACAACTTTTTTTCTGATTAGTTTGTGTTATTTCTTTCAGTTATGTAACTATTATATTTCACCTTATTGTTACATTGTATTTTCATTTATATTTGAAACAGTATTTTACACTGTAGCACAGGTTGACCTCTAATTCATGATGTTCCTGCCTTGTTCTCTTGGATGCTGAGACTGAAACATTTGCTACCAGCTTAGCCTAACTATTGTCATACCTAATGGCATATGACACATCATCCTAAACTCTTTTGAAGTCAGCTATTCATATTGTTCAATGAACCCTTGATGTGTGCAACCCGAAGTTTTCTCTGGTCCCACCCAGCCCAGCAGTCCTGCAGCCACATATAAAATGATCACTCAGAGTCTTATATTAATTGCCAATTGCATCGCCTATGGCAGGCTTCTTGCTAGCTGACTCTTATAACTTAACCCATTTCTATTAATCTATAAGTTGCCATGTGGCCATGGTATTACCAGTCTTCTGGCATCTTGCTGATCCTTGGGTCATGGCTGGCCTCTCCCCCTACTCTCCTTTCTTCTCTCCATAAATCTGTTTGGATTTCCCACCTGCCTCTAAGCTGCCTTGCCATAGGTCAAAAATAGCTTTATTAGCCAATGAGAGCAATACCTATTCACAGCATACAGAAAGATATCCCAGAGCACTTCTCCTTTTCTATCTAATCCAAAAAAGGTTTTAACTTTAATATAGTAAAATTACATATAATAGAAGAGCTATCAAGCAGGAATTACAGTTAAAACATCTAGTCTATTTGTATTTGTCAAAATTAAAGAAAATATTCTATCTATCCTATATTTGTGAGTCTAAGGTTTCATTATAATTTATCTTTTATCATAACCAAAGAAAATTTTAACTATTTAGTCTTCAACTACATCAAAGAGCCTAGAAGGATATAATATTACCTAAATAAACAAGAAGGGCATTGTAAGCAACTTCCAAAAATCTAGAATGACAGAAACAGCTGGCTGCCTGGACAGTTACTCAAAGTTTCTCTGCATTGTTGGGGCATCTATCTTCAGCCTACAGGCCTGGAGTTTTTTAGTTACTTCTCCCTGTGTCCTGGCAGTCTCCTCTGTGAAGCAGGAACTTGATGGACCATCTTGCCTTATTTTGGCAAAATTTAGTGGTCATTTTTCCATGGGTCCTGCATGTCCAGTCTATATAACATACTGTCAGGCAGTCCAGGAAGGAGCAGCTCTTTGCCCATCAGGCCATTTTGTGCCAAGAAGAAGATAAACTCTATATGGAGTGTCTTCAATGCCCATCTTCCTCTTTTAAGTAAATCAGTCCTTCCAGGAGCAGACGTGTCTCATTGTCCAGAAAGTCTAAGATTTTAAAACACTTTAAATGCTACATTCTGTAAGTCTTTGGCACGTCTGAAGATTACCTACATAATTGAAATATACCTTTATAAACATAAAAAACTTAACTAACATTACTATATTTGATTATCCTAGATGACTATTAATCTGTATTTCTTAATTATATATTACAGTTTTAAATGAGCTGCATAAACATAATACCTTAAACAAGAGCAGAAATATACATACAGTATAACAAAATTAACTTTAAATTTGTATCAATAAACTAAAATTTATAGCAATGTAAAACATTTTAAACAAGTTGCTGCTCTTTAAAAGTGGATTCAATAATCTACTATTTCATCTTATCATAGCTAAAATATCTTCTTTTCTTCTTTAGAAAGAGATTGCATTTATAATCAACCCCCTTTAAGTAAAAATAAACATTTATAGACAGTATTTTGGGAATTTGAGCATAAATTTTCCTACTATTTCCTGCTGATTGGGGGTGCTGGTAACCTTATGGGGATCTTGAGAAAATTAAGAATTATAATTAAATCTTGGCTGTAGTAGTCTGTGAGGATGGATCCTCTCAGCCACTTGCTTTGAAGCTGATTTTGGATTTTGGATCATCTGGGTCATGGTGTCATCGGAGACCTTTCAGGGGGGTTTTGGTTGATCAAACCATATTAGTGTGGAAGCAATCCATAAGTTATCATCTTCTGTAGAAACCAAAGCAGAATCTCTTTTCCAAAGCAATATACCCTTACACACAAATTTTGAAGTCAAGATACCTTTAAAATAAATATATTAGTTTAACTCATCAACCTTTACAATCAAATGTCTTTCTGCAGTCAAAAATTCCAAAGTCAATATCCAGACTCTCTGTATGATTTTCATCTTAATGTGGCTTATTATATTACTTTTACTGTCTCCTTAAAGACTTTATTTTATTTTATTTTATTTTATTTATTTGGGTTTTTTTTTTTTTGAGATAGGGTTTCTCTTGGAGCCTTTCCTGAAACTCTCTCTGTAGCCCAGGCTGGCTTCAAACTCATAGAGATCCTCCTGTCTTTATCTCCCAAGTGCTGGGATTAAAGGTGTATGCCACCACTGCCTGGGCTTAAATCTTTATTATTTTAAATTATCTATTTCTTTATGTAACTGTCTATCCTCCTTTTCATTTTTCTTCCAAGCCTACATACATTTTTACACACAAGGTAAACAATCTAGAGACTTATTCTATCTGAATCTGTCTTTTGTGAATCTATAATCCTTTTCTGATCATTGTAAACTACAATGTGGCTAAGATTGAAGCAGTGTCCCAGGCTGCTGACTGTGCCCACTTCAGCTTTTCAACATGGTGGGGGTACCCAGGAGAGTCACCCTTACCCAGCCAACTCTGGGGTCCATGCTGTCACCAGATTAGTGTGCAGCCGGCCCACAAACCATTTCTGTCTGTGTGAGTAAAGGCTAAATCCACCATGCAGCATGCTGCACAGTTTGGAGACACCTCTGTGTACCACGAGGCAGGAATCCACCATGCTGTACTCAAGCCTGAATGCTGCACGTCTCTGTACCATGGTCTGAATCAGACATAAAACAGGAAGCTGTTTTTGGCTCCATTTTATAATCTCTTATTAAGTTCCTCAGTTTTAGGTGGAAACTTTAGTGAACATGCTGGTCAGCCAAATGTAGCCAGAAGGTTTCTCCAGTCCTGCCTAGCCCCATGGTCCTACCTGGCCCCACAGTCCTGAAGCTGCTTATAAAATAATCACTCAGAGGCTTATATTAATTACTAATTGTATGGCCTATGGCAGGCTTCTTGCTAGTTAGCTCTTATATAACTTAACCCATTTCTGTTAATCTATAAGTTGCCACAAGGCTGGGACATTACTGGTCTGCTGGCATCTTACTGTTCCTTGGGTGGTGTCTGGCATCTCCCCTTATACTTCATTCTTCTCCCCATATCTCTGCTTGTATTTCCCACCTGCCTCTAAGCTGCCATGGAATAGGCCAAAACAGCTTTATTTATTTACCAATGGGAACAACACATATAAACAGGATATAGAAAGACATCCTACAGTAAATAGATATGCCTTTTGTTAAATTTTACAGGCTGATTTATGAACTCCCCACATTCATTTGCTGAATTCATAACCTGAGATTGCAAATATGTTTGGAGATTGTTAAGGTTAACACTTTTTAAAAGGTTATTAAGGTAAAGTGGAGTTTTAAATAGTGACATTCTAATCCAGTTCAGTTAGTGTCCTTATAAGAGAAAGGACAAGGGGACAGTGTCTGCTTGATGACAGATACTGGACATACAAGAACTTTCTGAGGAGGTAGTGGTCTACAATCCAGGAAGTGAATCCTTACCAGGAAGGCTTTAACAGCCAGAGATGAGAAACACAGCAGGGGAACTTGATCTTCCAGGAGTCAAGATTTCTAAATCTGCAATATTACAAATTTTCAGAATTAGAAACACAAAGACCCTGAGAGGTAGTGGTACCTAGGACTGTTCCTGTCCCCAGCCTTTGACACTGACACTCTTAGATCCACAAGGTGGAAATCTTAAACTTAAGAAATACTGAAACTGATAGACGAAAACATAGGCATTACACTGCAGGATACATGTATATAAAAGGACTTTATTTGGACTAAATAGGACTCTATTTGCCCAAAGAATTAAGGCCAGAAATTGATAAGCAAGACTTCATAAACTAATAACTCAAAAAGAAACAAAAAGAAAGACTACTTACAAAAGAATAGACCAACAGAAAGCAAAGAACAACTCATTCAAAAACAAAATAGACCTAGGACCTAAATAGAGTTCTAAAAAAAAAAAAAAAAAAGGAAAAGGAAAGCCAAGGTTAACAGATATCTCAAAAATGTTCATCCCTCTGCCCCAGTAATTAAAAAAATGAAAATCAAAACTACTTTGAGGTTTAATCTTACCCCACTCAGAATGGCAAAGTTCAACAACACAAGGAACAAATGCTGGAGGAGTGTAAGGAGAAGGTCAAGTTTATTTACTGTTGGTGGCACTGGAAACAGATGCAGCCACTATAGAAATCAGTATGGAGAATTCTCCATAAGTTAAAAATAAATCTACCACATCGCCCAGCTAGACCCTCCTTGGCATGTGCTGAAGGGTCTTGACACCCTGCTTCACAGATTCTTACTCAGCCATGTTCATTGATGCTCTATTCAGAGTATCTAGGGAATGGAGACAAGCTGACTGTCCTTTAACTGATGAATGGATAATAAAAGTGTGGTACATATACACTATGAAATAATGTTCCTATGCACAGAATGAAAGCATGAGCTTTGCAGGTAAGTGGATGGAACTACAAAAACTTCATACTGAGTGAGGCATCCCAGACTGAGAAAGAAAAAAATGTGGCATGTAATCTCTCATTTGAGGCTCCTAGTTCCAAGTCTTTGGATGTGAGTACTACTAGATCTGGTGTTGGTATACCTATAGTAACTATAGAACTCTCAAAAGTAAAACAGGACCATTACCAGGATAGGGGGTAGGGGATCAATACAGAGGGGAATATCAGGGTACAAGTAATAAGGGAAATGGGACAAGGGAAAAGGAGGACCCTAATTAGAGAGAGGAGAGGAAAATAAATATAGAAGAAGACAGGAGATTTAAAATAGTGATGTCTGAAAAGCCATAAAGAATTATACTATTTTTGGTTATGAGCCTATCCTTTAATGGCTGAGCCATCTCTCCAGCATCATAGAGCCTTCATCCAGTAATGGGTAGAAGTAGATGCAGAGATCCACAGTCCAGCACTAGGCTAAGCTCCAGGAGTCGAGTCAAAGAGAGGGAAGAGGGATTATATGAGCAAAGGGGGTCAAGATCATGATGTGGAAATCTACAGAGACAACTGAACCAAGCTCCTAGGAACTCAAGAACTTTAGACCAACAGCCGTGGAGCCTCCATGGGACTGGACTAGACTCTGTGTATACAGGAGACAGATGTGTAACTTGGTCTGTTTGATGGGGCACCTGGCAATGGGATCAGGATCTATCCCTGGTGCATGAGCTGGCTTTCTGGATCCCATTACCTATGAACAGACACCTTGCTCACCCTTGATGTAGGGAGGTAGGGGGTAGGAAGGGGGGTTTATGTACTCAGCTGAATTACTAGGCTTTGTTGACTCCCTATGGGAAGCTTTATCCTTTTAGAGGAGGGGAATGGGGGTGAGCCAGGGGGAGGCTGGGGTGGGCAGAAAGAGGGATGAGAAGGGGATCTGTGGTTGGTATGCAAAATGATTTAAATTTTTTAAATAAAAAATATTGAAAAACAAGGGAATTATACTATTAACTATCTATAAAAATAAAACCTTAAGATCATTATATGGGTATAAATTCTCCATGTATGAAAGTAGCAGTTGTATTAGTTTTGGTTCTGATGACTGTGATAAAACACTATGGCCAAAACCAGCTTGAGGAGCAGAGTTTCTTTCACCTTATAAGATTGAAGTCCCATTACATCATTGGGAGTAGACATGGCAAAAATTCAAGGGATGAATTTGGATACAGGAACTGAAGCAGAAGCCATGAGAAATAGTGCTTACTAGCTTGCTCCTTACGGCTTCCTCAACCTGCTTTCTTGTCCAGCCCAGGACCACCTTTCCAGCGATGGCAGTACACGCTGTAGTCTGGGATCACCCGCATAAGTCATTACTTAATAAATGTTCTATAGATTTGCCTGCAGACAATCTAATGTAGGCATTGTCCCAATTAAGATTCTTCTCCCAGATAACTCTAGCTTGTGTCAAGTTGACATTAAAGAAACCTGCAATGTAGTAAATAGGCATTTACAGCAGTGACCGAGACCTGCTGAGGTCTTCCCTGCTGTGCATTCTACTTGAAGAGCCAAACTTCTGTCCGTATATCTGAGGAAATGGGCTGGAGAAGTGCATTGACTCTGCTGTTTTTACAGCAAACATTTGCCACCTGGCCGCATCTCTCCTTCATTGTGGTCAAAGACACAAGATCCATCTCTTTCTGGTATACTGAAGAGACTCTGCTTATTCCTGACGACTGAATACCCCCACACTTCATTACATGGTCCCGAGACGCTGTTGTCTTTCGTCCTCTGCTGTCGTCAGGGTTTCAGGTTGCCAGGCTCTTCCTGCTTGCCCTGTCACATCAGCGCGACAGAGCAGTGTATTAGTCAGGAAGGAGTTTTGTCAGATACACGAGCAACACAGGGCTCTTTGGTAGAGGCAGAATATTAATGCAGTTCTGGAATAAAACTTTAAGAAAGTATCGGAAGTCCCATCTCAATGTCAGCTGTTTCTAATTTTCACTTCCATTTTTCAGTGGAACGCAAAAGAACTTGCTGACTAAATCAGTGGCTGTATACTTAAGGTTTAAAGCCCTTTCCAGCAATGGTAGCTCAGCTTGCAAATATGTATCACATATAATTTAGGTAAACATAAAACAATATGTTTCTTTATGATCTTTCAAACAGCCCCGGTGTTACTGTCCATATCCCTTCTTTTCCCTCTTTATTGTCCTCTCTTCCTAGATAAAATGCCCCCGTTTCCCCCACCCCTCCCCCACACAGCACCTGTGTCCTACAGTCTCCCCCTCCCCCACACAGCACCTGTGTCCTACAGTCTCCCCTACCCCACACTGAGGTTACTTTTTTATCCTCCTGGTTCTAAAGGTTCCACAAGCCAAGGAAAAAATATTCAAAGATTAGCCTTTTGGAAACATTTCAGATTCAAACTACAACATAAGAGCCAGTACATGGAAGTAATATAGTGCCTACACCCAATGTCAAACCTTTCAATTACAATTATGCTTTTTGTGCCTGGTAAGTTATGAATAGGCCACTATCACTGAACTAGGGAAATGTTCTTTCCTGTTTCCACTAACAGATAGAGTGTCATGATGCTGCTTTGGAGCTGTGGGTCCTAAACCTTAACAGATTTCTAACCAATAATCATCAAAACATCCATAGTGGTCCCTTTCTTCAGGATAAAATTAGCAAGTAAGCACCTTAGAGCCCTTGAGATGGAACTAAAGCATCTATCATTGGTAATGGTTCTTCCTCCTAGGAGCCCAACACAACCTTTTATAATAAATAGATTCAAGATCTAAACCCTGATTCAAATATGAGTAACAAAAAGGGGTTATGATTTAAATTTTCAGTTAGGCTGCACAGTTTTCCCCTGCTACACCTCACTCTTGCTTCTTTTCTCTTTCTTTTCAATAAAGAGCATTAGTAATTTTAACAACTCCACACAGGTAAAATCTCTGCTAATGGTTCCAGTTTATCAAGTAGCTATGGTCTCTTGTCATCTGGTAGTAACTGCTTTTTATATAGTCTCAATTTACCCATGCTACCTCTGTGATTGCCTCTCCTACCACTGGCTTCAGAACCAATCAACCACTCAACTTATTGGCACCGCATCCCTTCTGTTAATTATACTATTCCCTTCATTTCAGAGCAGCTCATTCTCTCTACAACCATACTTCTATCACCCAAGAGTGAAAGAGCATGATAGACCCTTCCCTTTATATTCTTAGAATTAATAACCTACATGTAGATGAAACACAAATATGAGAGGAATAACAAATGCACTAAAGGAAAAATTATTGGATTTGAGGAATTAAGATAGGCAAAATTGTGTATTGTAAGGACTGAATAAAACTTGTAGGAACATAAGAAAATTCATAAAAGATTACTAGGACTGTGGATATATGTATCAAGGGAAGTGAAAAGCAATCAGGAAAGGCAAATGAAAAGCAGGAAAACAGAGATGACGGAGCACTGCAAAGGTTATCTCTAATACAAAAGGCAGCAAAAGCCTAGAGTAGAATTTTGAAGCCAAGGGTCAGAATAAGATCACACTGAAGATTATGCTGATGAAATGCTAATGCTATGCTAATGATGCTAGTCTGAGCCTTTAAAGAAAGAAAAATTCACAAACCAAAATTTTAAACTAAAATTAACTCATGCATAGTTCACACAAATGACATATTCTGGTATCACATTTATTAGAGCCATTTGTTTAAAAGCATTGAGGAACCTACACTTTGTGCCCTAATAAATCCATGGTAATTAGCCAGAGGTTTTAGACGCTGCTCATTAGCAAATTACTTTTCACAGAATGCCTTCAAACTTCAAATCAAGTCCTTTTAATTTAAAGACTTAAGTATTATTCAGCCCAGACACTGAGAATAGGGTTTTATTAGAACTGATTTTTGTTAATGTACTTAAACTATTAATATGAATCTCATCACATTCTGGGCACGATTCTCAAGCATAGGACTGCAAAGGTGTAAATAGCAGCCATCTCTAGTCCATACAGACTTCATCAGTCATAACCTGTGAACTGGCATCTTCTATCAATTTATCACAGCTGAATTAAAGATTAAATTTCATAGTGACTGAAATATTTATGTGCATTCAAAAATCACATAAATATAGATACAAAATGTTAGTATGTGCCCTGCCAATTCTACTATTTCCCTTAAACTTTATGTTCAAATTCATTTCAAAGCATTATTTCCTTAAATGGCCTCCTCTACCTTCAGAATAAATCACAACTTCCAATTTTCTTCAACATGAGCGTTGAAATACAAATAGCTAGTAGCTAGTAGCTATTGCCTAAATTTCAACAACTTTTTAATGTTTTAATGAGTTTTATTTTATCTCTCCTACACTCACACTAGATCAGAACAGTAGGATATCATATCATTTATCTGATTGCATTTTCTTTCCCAAGGACTCTCTGTCTCAACAAGAAAAGATGGAGTTTATATTTGTAGTTCTGTTGTAAAACATGTGATGAATATGGGTTATAT
Source organism: Peromyscus nudipes (assembly GCA_902168325.1). Lineage (NCBI taxonomy): Eukaryota > Metazoa > Chordata > Mammalia > Rodentia > Cricetidae > Peromyscus > Peromyscus nudipes. The sequence goes on along the minus strand of CABHPH010162128.1, from coordinate 13,401 downwards.
TCCAAGACACAGAAAAAGGAGGAGGAAGAGGTGGAAGAACTAGGACTCAGAATTCCTGCCATGAGCTTCATTGCTACATCGTATATAAAGATGTATAACTTGTGTGGGATATTGATAAGGGAAAGTACACATTTGTCTGAATAATGGGTCAATAGGTATATGGAACATCGCTGTCCCTTCAGTTCATTTTTCTCTGTGTGCTTAAAACTACTTGGTGAAAAATATTTTTAGAACCCCCTGCTATGATTTAAAAGATGTACTGTGTGATCCTCTTCCTGGGAGCTGCTTTCATTTCATTTTACACAGCTCCGCCCTTGCTCGGTCTTCTGCAGTCTCACTGGCTTCTTACTGTTTCTCAGACACAACAAGCTGACTTTATCAAAGGGTCTTTGTGCTGTTTCGAGCTATCTGAAATATTCTGCTCAGGTATAGCTGCTTCTCTTCCTTCATCTTGTCTCTTTCCAAGTGGATACCACTTACCCAACACCTTTCCAAATGCCCTACTTAGAAAGTCTCTGTACAGCCTTCTTCTCTAATTTGTTATCCTGCTTAGTTTTCTATCACAGCACCATCTCATAACAAATTACTAAATTTACTAATATAGTTCTCTTTCCCCAGAGAAAATGTAAGCTCAGTGTAAGCATATGTTTATCTGTTTTTTGTTTACTTCTCTATCTTCTGATCTTTGAGAAACCCTGATACACAATGGGTGTTTATCAAGTAGATTTATACACACATGAAAACAGTGTGACTTTTATTATGACTACTTAAGTAAGCAATTTTTTACAGAGTTCATTCCTACTACTTTCCTGCATTCCACAGAGACAAAAGAAACCCCCTGCTTGTGTAGATTAATGAATTATATAATGAAAATTCAGATAATATATGCATCACTCTTTCCAAGTATAAGCAAATTTCCTAATATTTTACCATCTTATATTTTTGCCTATATTTAATTACAATATTCTTACAAATATAAAATAAATTTGTAATATGTTCATGAATGCTATGTAACAATGTTCTCTTAATTGAAATTTTCATCATGAAGGGGGACTCATTGAGACTCAGGAAATAAACAACTTACATGTCTCAGGAAGTTCTTCAAACTCATAAGATTCTCCAGGCCCCTTCTCATCTATAAGTAATAAGGACTTCTACAGGGAGAAAACTCTCCAACCTACAGCACTGCCTAAGAGTCATACATGGAGCTCTAGAGTTCCAGCGTTCAGGAATCATTACCTAAGCTGGGTGGGCTTTGCATTGATGTAGTTGCTTTTGAGTCACCCATGTTCCTATTAAAAACCTCTGACCCATACTTGTGCAAGTAACAGAAAAATGAAGTAAAAAAAAATAAAGCATTGACTAACTAAATCACTAAATTGGATTTTGGTGTCTTTACTTGGGTCTGTCATATGTGTTCTATATGAAGTAAGTAGACATTTGTTCATATCTACAAAGGAAAAGTTACACAACAGTAATAAATGTTTACTATTTAGCTAGTAAATTACAAAATTAATATGTATATAAAATATAATATTAAAAATTGGTAATGCCTTCATAAATGTTATATAGCAATTCAATCTATAGAATTATAATGTAAAAAAATAAGTATTAATAAGCTTAATAGGTGTCTATAACGATAGTATATGTCACCATATTTGGCGAAGAAGTCAAAATATTGATATGGGAGAAATCATCTGGAAGAAATTGGAACAAGAATGAATATAATCAAAATACAGTTTATAAAATTATCCCCATGGGAGGCCTTGACCTTTTTGAGGAGGGGATGGGGGTGGGCCAGGGGAAAAATTATCATAGAAATAATTTTTAAAATGAGAAAAATTGTCAGCCCATAAAGCCCTAACACTAAAACTTATTAAGAGAGAAATAGCTGTGCAGTTAAAGTTAAATCTGAAAGTCACCACACAGGTCTACATGTTCTCAGACCTCTCTCATTGCTCTCAAATACAATTGACATCAGAATGGTGACAACATGTTGTAAATATCACACTGTAATTTCTTTCTTCATGCCTGTAAATTTGTCATGACACCCATGTTTCTATTACACAGCATTCCTGAGAAAGGTAATTCCTGAGAAAGATAAAACTTTGACAAGTCTCCAACATTTTATGTATCTTAATACAACTTAACTGACTTACTATAATTGTGAGAGCTGGTGTTCATTCAGTAACATTTATGTATGTGCCTTTAATTTCTAAGATTTTTGCAGACTGACAAGCATGTGTAGGTGTGTGTAGAGAGTATTCTGTTTGTTCTTCACAAGGACTATTCCTTTTGTGCAGAGGGATGTGATAATTCCCATCTTCCCAGAGCCTGTGGTAACAGACACAGGACTATTGTCTCAGTGCTCAGGAAAGTGAGAGTTAGTCCTCCATCTGGCTGTTGCATTTCAGAGGTCCTCAGCTCTTTATACCCAGCATCCAGGCATCCAGGCCCTGGTCTTGCTCTGTTCATATCTGCAGTCAGTTTGTCATGGATGAAATGAGGTTCCTTAGTTTTACAAACAGACGAACTGTGTTGTAAAGAACCGATTCCCTCTGTGCTATAGGGAGTTCAGTCTTTTTGTGTTGGAGAAGGAGGCCCATGCACCACACACTCCTTTGCCCTGCTGAAATAATAGTTTACTGTGAATCTCAAATTTCATGAACAGCAGCTCAAGACATAATTTGGGCTTTTAAAAAATCAGTTATAATGACGATAATTTTTAAAATGCAATTAAAATTGGAAATGCTCAATAAAACTGCCATCAATCTCTTTATTAGTCTCCTCAGTGACTTTCAGTCATCAAGAGGCAGACAGAAAATATGCGATAAGGTAACTAGTTTATAATTTTATAGCAATCATTTTACATAGCATATAAAATGATAGGGGAATAAAGAGGGATGAGAAAAGGAGATAACACAGTGAGAAACAATTAATACCAAGGGTCATTTGAGAGAGCATATGGAAACCTACTACAGTAGAAACTTCTTAAAATAGGTACATTAATAAAAAAAAGTAAATTAAGTCATCAAATATCAGAAGACAAAGTTCAACAAGACATGTTTCACCTGCAAGTAGAATTACCAGTGCTAGGAATGGGTTAAAATAATTGAATTATTGGCAAAGGGGGGGCATGGAAATCCCCAGACAGCTCCGGTTATTGTCAAGGCTATTGTTCTCCACAAACTTATGGTAAGGCCCTGTTGCTAAAGACAACACTTATATATCTAATTGAAGAGTCTAGAACACATAGATAACTAAAACTGTGACAAACAAGAGCCTTCACCCATATTGACCTGTGTTCATGGTTCTGTAAAATACTTTGCATGCTACCAGAGGAGGACGGTAAACACCAACCCAGCTGTAAAACCTGTGATCTACAACGGTGACTTGCCTGCATGAAATACTGGTACAATAGTTGCCTATTCCTCCTACCTAGCTATTGGTCATTAAGCTTTTTATTACACTAATCACAGAAAATACATCTTCAAACAGTATACAAATATCCCACAACATCTTACTGTTTACAGTATATTTAAAATGAAAAGAGATTGCATACCTAGATGAAGCTATCTTTAAAATACACATGTGCAAAGTAACCCTTACCTAAATGTAGAGGACCTCTTTAAATTTAAATTCAACAATATTCTAATAGAACCCACTTGAAAAATAGACCTAAGATCTGAGGAGATACATATCCAGGGAAGATATAGAGATAACAACAAGCATATGAAGACTTGATTCTTATCACTTAGGAACCTCAAATTAAGAAAATCATGGGTCTGTAGAGATGGTTCAGTCATTAAAGGTTGGGTTCACAACCAAAAATATAAGAAAATCATGAAATATCTGTCAATTAGAAAGTCAGGCATCCAAACCAATAGTAAGCCACATTCACTGTTGGTTTCAAGGCAAAATGGCAGAGTCACTGGGAAGAGAGTTGAAATTTTTCTTTTTTTAATTAAAAATAAAATTTTCATACAATATATACTGATCAGTTTTCCCCTTCCCATCTTCTTCCAAATCCTTCCAACCCTCCCAGTCATCCAAATCCATGCTTTCTTTTTTCCTTCCTTTAAGAAAATAAAGAGAAAGTAAGATAAACAAACCAGAATAAAAAAGCACAAGAAACACACACACACACAAACCATAAAAACACAATGTTGAAAATCATAAAATATGAAAATCTATCACGGCAATCTACCATATAAACAGATTGAATGGAATGAAAAAAACCACATGATCATCTTACTAGATGATCAACACTCCTTTATGATAAAAGTCTTGAAGAGATCAAGGATACAATAACTTACCTAATACAATTAAAGCATTGTACATCAAGCCAACAGCCAACATCAAATTTAATGGAGGGAAACTTAAAGTGATTCCACTAAAATCAGAAACAAAACAAGACTGTCCACTGTCCATATCTTTTCAATATACTGCTCAAAGTTCTAGCTAGAGCCATGAAACAGCAAAAGGAAATTGGAAAAGAAACCCAAGTATGACCATTTGCACATGACATGATAATATACATGAGAGACCACAGAAATTCTACCATGGAACTCCTATGGCTAATAAACACTTTAGGGAAGGTATGCTAATGTACAATAAACAATAGCTTCTGACAGACATTGGATAAGAGAAACTGCTAAGTTAATCCAACCTATATATTTTAAGAATGTCCTGACTTCAAAATGGAAGTCAGAAAATATGTTGCATTCGGGGAGAGGTTATGCCTTTGTATCCACAGGAAACAAAATGTTATGATTTTCTTCAAAATTAATAAAGATCAGATTTGAACAGTGGAGACCTCCTGAGGATCTTAGCTAAAGACATGAGAAAAAAGCCAAGAAAGACTACAAAACAGGTGATGTATAAGCTGATTCCTTGACATGGGAACAGCTCTGAGACTAGATGAGAAATGGAAAGTGTTGTTGGATACAGAGTCCTCAGGACTTATAATTACATGCCATCCTTTCATATGGCATGGATGGTGATGGGGGAATGTCTGTTTGTATGCTGTGGAAATATGTTGTTCTGATTGGTTGATAAATAAAGCTTTTTTGGCCAATGGTGAGGTAGAATAAGGTTAGGCAGGACATTCTAACTAGAGAGGAGGAAGGAGAAAGGCAGAACAGAGGAGACGCTGCCAGCTGCTGCCATGAGAAGCAATATGTAAAGATACTGGCAAGCCATGAGCCACGTGGCAAAGTATAGATTTATAGAAAGGGTTAATTTAAGATGTAAGAGCTAGCTATCTAGAAGCCTGAGCTAATAAACCATACAGTCTGTAATTAGTATAAGCCTCTGTGTGTTCATTTGGGTCTGAGCGGCTGCAGGACCACGAGGATGTGGGAGCCAGATGGGCACAGGAAAACTTTCAATTTCAGGATGGAGATTTATATTACAGTTTGGTTTTGCAGTCCAAATGGACTTATAAAGTTAACAGATGCCTTTTACCTACTCAAAAATAAAACAAAAAAAAATTAACTGACTTGTGCAGAGTGCACATTCCATTCTTGGGTTAATTCAGATATATTTCTTACCTTTTAAAAGTTTACATATTTTCAGAAAAAAAAAAAGGATCAGACACCAAAAAAAGACAAGTAGCCAGGGTGACCCACCCTCTCAGAATGGCTCTGCATCCAGAACAACTTCAAAGTTGGTAGCTGAGATGGTCCAGACTGACAGACGATTAAGCCAGAACTTCAGATAAACCTTGCACTTTCCCATCACACTGAGACTGGACAACAGCTAGCTCTTCCAGGAGGTGACTATTATCCCAATTTTCTCAGGATCTCTTAAAGATGCAGTTACCACCAGAAAACAGGAAGTAATTTTAAGATTATGACACCTGCATTCCCAAGAGGTGGGGTGGGCTGTTTTTAGTCATTCAGTTGGTTATGAATGTTTGTCATTGGTTGGGGAATTGTTCACAAATTGTTACTGGCCATGGTAAGGGAGGAAACAAGGCAAGGGAGGTTTGATTCAAGGGTCTCTTTCTGGAAAAATAAATGGGGGATATGGAAAGGATAGGATAAGAGGGTAGATTATTGAATCTACTTTAAACTAAAAAGCACCTATTAATCTCAAATATGTTACATTAGTGTGGATTTTTATATCCTGATATAAATTTAAGGATATTTTTGTTAGAACATACTGTTAGCATCCAGACCCACCCCTTGCAGAACTGACCAATAAGCAGGCAATACCTTATCCTGCCCAGTGTCCTGACAATATCATCCTATGTAGCCCGTAGCCCATTTCCATGGTGCAGTGCGGTGATGTTTTATTTGTGTGTTAATAAATAAAGCTTGCCTGGAGATCTGGGGGGAAAGGCCAGCCATTTTAAGTAAACAAGAAGTCAGGCAGCACACGCCCCTAATCCCTTAGCAGGCAGGGTCTCTGCGTGTTCAAGGCCACACTAGGGAACAGAGCCAAACATGGTGACACATGCCTTTAATCCCAGTACTAACCATAGAGGCCTGGAGGTCTGTACAGACAGATGGGAAGTGACAGAGCTGTGTAGGAAGAGGAAGTGAGGTAGCTGGGCTAAGAACTAATGAGAGGGAAGAATAGCAAGGCATATAAAGCCTGGGTAGACAGGAAGTAACTCGCATTTGGAAGCTGCAGAGTTGGTGAGGTGAGGTTGGCTAGTGACTTTCCCTATTTCCCTGATCTCTAAGGCTTTCACCCCTATATTTGGCTCTGTGTTTTTTATTTAATAAGACTATTTAGAAATTCATCTACAATGCAAGATGTATTAAGTCCCCTCATAAAAGGTGGGGCCTAGCCCAGCTTCTCCCTTTTCTCTCTCTCTTCTCTTCTCAGCCCCATCTTTTCTCTCTCTCTCTCTCTCTCCCTCTCTCTCCCTCTCTCTCTCCCTCTCACCCTCTCTCTCTCTCTTCCAGGAGGCCACTCTGCATCCCCTTTCCCTCTTCCCTCTCCCTTCCCCCCAACACTGATAAAACTCTCCACATGAGTACTATCTGCATGGCATGTCTCTCTCTCATTCTTTGTGCCCGTTGTTTATGAAATACAACATTTGGTGCCATGCCTTAAAACTTGCCAAGCTCTTCTGGAGGTTTCTCCTGCCTGCTGTCAGTCTGAGACACACTGGGACCCTGGAACCTTCAACAGTTTCACTTTTCCAACTAAAGGATTGCTGGGCCCCCTCATCCTATACTAGAAAGACTGGTAAGCCGCCCCCTTCCCCCCCCCCACCTCTGATCATTCCCAGTGAGTGAGGCTTGTTTCGTCTCTCAGACCCACAAGTCCCTTGGGCTTAGCCCTTTGGCCCCTGCCTTTTGTGTGATGACTCACGGGGCAGCCTGTGCCTTCTCAATCAGTCCTGAATGAATTTCTGAGACACTAGAGTTCAGCTCTTGGATCTTATTTTTTTTACCTCACTCATGGAAAATGTACCTAAATTTATCCACCTCTGCCCCGATACCCCTCAGATATCAATCCACATGGCCACTTACTGGCACCCCACAACCCAATGTTTCATGGGACCTTTGCAGCTTCTGCCAGCAATCCACGTCCTGCTTGCTCTCCTCCCCAGCAGCCTGGAGGACCCATGGCTCGGGCTCTAGCGTGCTGGATACCTCTCTTATGTCCTGCTCCCTGCTTCTGTGACTGCCGGCATCTCATGCTTTTGCTCAAAATGTCTCACGCTTCTGTGTGTTCTGTCTCTTTTCACTCCCTCGCTCCCTCCTGCTGCCACCACCACCATGTCCATGCCACAGCTCAAGGGGGGTCCCTCTTTTCTGCCCAGCTGCACTGCTGCTCTGTTTCTCCTACAGCACCTTCTCTGAGCTCTGTTGCCTAAGGTGGTGCTGCTTACACCAGGACTGACAATACCCAGCCACCTGTAGTATGGCTGGCCCAATATGAGCAGTGTCTGGCACCAATGCCTCCACCACTTTGGCAGGAAACATCTTTCATTCATATAGTTTCTTTCTGGCTGCCTTATACAGTTAAACTCTTAGAATTTTTAAGTTAAGTTGGTCAGCTGACAGTTTCCCAGGAAAAGTTTTGTCTCTCTGTTAAAAAAAATCTGTTTCAGATATATAGATGTAAATGTGTGAATGAAGTGGCCACACGCTTATGTTTCTGACTGACTGACCGATTTTTGAATGTCTGAGATTACATGTTCCCTATGTCTTGGGGGAAAAAAAGAACAGTTAAGAAATTGGGTATGGAAAACACCACGTGATCTACCATAATGAGGGTGACCATGTGGGCAGCTGCTATCTTGACTAAGGTCAAAGATATACAGGTCATATGACTTCATCATCCCATGTGGGCAATCATCATCTTGACTAAGGTTTAAAGAAAGGAGTCATTAGACATCACTGCCATCTTTAGTAAGGGAAACCACATGGACTAGATAGATTCCTGTGTGACAATTCCTGTCATTCCTAAAAACCAGGTTTGTAAAAGATAGGATTTCAGCCGGGCGGTGGTGGCGCATGCCTTTAATCCCAGCACTCGGGAGGCAGAGGCAGGCAGATCTCTGTGAGTTCGAGGCCAGCCTGGGCTACCAAGTGAGTTCCAGGAAAGGCGCAAAGCTACACAGAGAAACCCTGTCTCAAAAAAACCAAAAAAAAAAAAAAAGATAGGATTTCAAACAATGCTGGTTTACTGAGATATTAAAGCTACACCTCTGCATTCACGTACAGGGATGAATCTTGCTGGCAACTAGATTTTATAACCTAAGAATACATTTAGTCCTAATGACCTCTCTGTTCATTTTATCTCCATAGACTAAGAAAGCAACAAGGCTCAAATATTTTTGGACTGGTATAGACTTTTATGATGATAGAAATGTAAAGCTATATATAACACAACTCTGGTTTAGAATATACTCTATATGGCAATAAAAATTTAAGGTTATAAAGGTCTAATCATATTAACAAAATTGACTCAGAGATTTACACTTAAGTACTTGTGTTTTTAGCAAGTGTTCAACACTAAGTTTCTAGAGAATTTAAATAAGTGGTGACATATGTTTGATAAATAAGGTATTTGATAAACAAGATGTATATTCTATAATGGAGTTTCTGGTCCCCCAAGAGGGTCCTCATCCAGAGTTAGGCGTTGGGCCAGAGGCCTCTATGACTTGTCAAGAGCAATGCTGGCCTCTGTGTTCCCTCAGGCCCTGCTTACAAACAAGCAAAGTTTGTCTATTCAGATACACCTAAGAGACAGAAAATTGTAACACAAATCTTTGAAGGTCTTATTAATAAAAACAAACCCGGAGCCAGGTATTAGGGTGAATGCTGGAAGATCAGAGAAGCAGAACTAGCCACAGCTACCTTACCTTGCCAGTTCCTCAGCTGATCCTGTTTCCTCAGACTGGAAGCCTCTGAGTCCTCATTCAGAATGGATCTCAGCTGAACTACTGCTCAAAAGCCTAAAACCTTAACCAGGCCCTAGTTCCTGGTTTTCATGCCTTATATACCTTTCTGCTTCCTGCCATCACTTCCTGGGATTAAAGGCGGGTGTCACCATGCCTGGCTGTTTCCAGTGTAGCTTTAAACACACAGAGATCTGGATGGATCTCTGCCTCCAGAATGCTAGGATTAAAGGTGTGTATATGCCACCATTTTCTGGCCTCTATGTCTATCTAGTGGCTTTTCTGTCCTCTGACCCCAGATAAGTTTATTAGGATGCACAATATATTTGGAAACACAATTATCACCACAGACAATCTTCAAATGCTTCAGAGATCTGTAGAATATTTAATAAAAAAACAAGCATTTATGATGGATAACGCCAGCTCCTAGCAGCACCCCTATTTCTCCCAAAGAAGATGGATGGACACAGAAGAACCTCCACCCTGAACTTGCTCCAAAAGTGGCAGCACCAGCCACTTTCACCAGCCACTGCCTTTCACCTGAACTACTGCCAAGACCTTCTTCAGACCATGGACAATGGGACTGTGTGGAATCCATTGCTTCACTTTTGCCTAGACAAGGTAGGCTGGTCTTTCCCACAAGTGCCTACAACACAGCTGTCTGATCTTCTGAGGCCTGGCAGTCCTTGGTCAGGCAGCCAAAGACTGATGCTGCCCTGAGACCTCTGCCCTCAATGACCATGCAGGACCCTGGGGTGGCTGTCTAGGTAGCCAGCAAGTAAATCTGTCACTTTCCATCACTAACTCAGGTAAAATTTATTCTTCTCAGAACTCTGAAGCTGTGTGATGATCAGGTTTTCTCAGTTCAACAGCAGCAACCAAGGTTTTTCAGCTGCCTTCTCAGTTCTCTGTGTAAAATCCACAGGCCTTAATCTCTTAGAGCTAATACTAAGTCTAGACACAACTCACTTTGCAGTGACTGCCCTCAATGGTCAGCCACCTGTATCTGCTGGTGAATCAGATAAAAAGAAGGTGCTTTAAGATGTGTTTATGTAAAGATAGGAAAGCTGTCTCTTTTCTGCTCATTTACTTATCCTCAAATCTGATAGTGTTTGATAACCAAGGTACTAACAGATTTGCCAGTTTTATAACTCTTCCCCCAACCCAAGCCTACAAGCACTTTGGTAGCTCATTAGTAAGTTTCCTGTTAAAAGGACAGACAAATGTGCCTTGTTCCCAGACTTCATGATACCAGATAAAATGGTTTCAGATATAACTTCAAAGATTCAATGTTTTACCATTGATAAATGCAGTTTTGATAAACTTATAGAGCACTGGCTACAGTTTTCAAGAGTCCTTAAATTTCTAGCCCTTTGCTATGACACCAAGATATAAATCTGATCCAGTTGCTTCACAGACACCTACAGGTTCCTGCACAGGTCCACCCCTCCTAGCAGACTCATGCCAAGGCCAAACCCACAGATGCCTTCCAGATGCATCAGCCCCTGTACCATCTTCAAGGATACCAACTGGGTGAATACTGACAGGTTAACTTCATTCACATGACTACTCATAAAAACTCTGTTATCTCCTAGCTTGTTCACACTTTTACAGGATGCATAGAGACATTTCTACCTCCAATGTGATGGCTCAGGTACTCCTTGAACACATCATCCCTCAATTTGGCATATCATCTCCCCAAGCTCCTGGGACTTCACTGCTGGTACCACCTTTCCAGGTTCAAACAGGTACCTACCCAGCAACAGGAACCTGGTTCTCCAAGATGTCCCAATAAAGGGCATATCTGCTCTCATGTCACCTTTACCTCTTCTGTATAACCAGGGCACTTCTCTGTTCCGTTCTTTCTCACAGTTATCACTCTTCCCATAGCTAGCCCTGTTCATGGGGCTGATGATAACAATCTACTTTTTTCTCCTAGCAACCTGCCTTCTCAGCTCCTTCAAGGAACAGATGCCTGAGGTCTTGAGGATGGCAGTTAACTGAATGCTTCTTTACTCACACCTCCCACTGTGTGAGATCCCAGCTCCCAATTTCCCCTGCCCCTAGTTCATCCCAAGTCGGCAGCAGCAGTGTTGAGAATTTGGTGCCCTCATTTTCCATCCCACTTGCTATTCATGACTCACCTTTTTATAATAATCAAAGGGAGGAATGTTAGCATTCAGACCTTCCCTTTGGGGACCTGGCCAATAATCAGTGCCTTGGCTGACCCAGGGTCCTGACAAAGTCATCCTATTTAGCCCATAGCCCATTTGTGTAGCTTAGTATGAGTGAAGTCCCCTCATAAAAGATGGGAACTGGCCTGCCTTCTCCTTCTCTCTCTCTCCTTTTCTCTTCAGATCCCTCTCTCTCTCTTTCCTTCTCTCTCTCTGCATCCCCACAAGGCTGCTCTGTGACTCCTTTCCTTCTCCTCTCTCCCTTCCCCCCAAAACTAATAAAACTCTCTACATGAATGCTGTCTGTATAGCATGTCTCTCCCTCAACTCCAACCCACCAAGTTCTCTCTCTGACCTTTTTTAAAATACAACACATACTCTATATGTGTTTCTACTCTTGTTTAAGTTATTTTTGTATATTGATACAAATTTAAGGTTATTTTTGGTATACTGTATATATGCTTCTACTTTTATTTAATGTATTGTACCTATACAGCTCATATAAAAATGAAATGAATAAATAAGAAATAAAGGTTAGCAGTTAGTTATCTTTAATAACCAAACTTGTTATTATGTTCTGTGTGTTTTCAAGGCAAACACTTCAAAGACCTTCAGAATATGGCATTTAAGATGCTTTAAAAACCTTAGGCTTTTCATGACACTGAGACACTTTTGCTCCTGGCAGTGCCAATTTACTTCAAATAAGGGTCATGGGCATTGAAGAACCTCCATATGGAGTTTTCTTTTGTTGTAGCAAAGTTACCAATCTGGGCAAGAAACTGCCCTTGCCTCAACTGCCGACAGTATGCTGTTCAAATTGGACAAGAGGACACAAAAGAAGATGACTGCTGAACTTTGCCAAGACTCAGTAGGACAGTCCTTCAAAATTCCTGCTTCAAGAAAGTCTATCATATATTCTTGGCCTGTAGGCTGAAGATGGATGCTCCAACATTGCAGAGGAAACTTGGGTGACTGTCTAGGCAGACAGATTTCTCTGTTATTTCTACATTTTTAGAAGGTGTTTGCTCTGTACTCCCTGTTTTCTTGGGTAATATTATATATTTCTTAGGTTTCTGAGTTTAATATGAGATAGTAATAATTACAGTTTTTGTAAGTAAATTTGTTACAACTCTGTGGGTTTGGTCCCGGGTTTCAGCACCGAAATGTGAGTTTTGCAACTCTAGGGAAAGGTGTCCTGACTACCTGGGGAGTCAGGCAACACCTTGAGATGCTTAGGACAGCTCTGATGGCTGGAGCTGCAAAGAATTAGCCCAGCCCTGGAGGGGAAGTTTTTCTGAATGCTCAGGAAAGTTAGGCATGAAACTGCTTCAGCAGGGAAGGGTATCCTGACTGTTCGGGAAAGTCAGGCCTGGAGCTGCCAGGAGCTCTGCAGGGAAGGATATTGTGACCTAATTGTTACCAAATTCAGAAAACATACTCACAAGAGTGTATAAGGGTGAGAGACATAAAAGCTTAAATTGTTTATCTAAGAAAATGTTTTCAGATTTAAAAAGATAGTTTGTGGTTGGCAATCAACGTTTGGATAAAAAAGTGAATTAGGTACAAAACTTTAAACTCACTAAGATAGCATAGATAATACAGTATTTTCTCCAAGTTTGCTGGATACAAATGAACTGGCCATTTTAAGTGTAATCCTTACCTGATACTTATACTTATTACATATAGTTTTACTATGTTAGAGGTAAAATTCTTTCTTTTTATTTAGACAAAAAGGGGAAATGTTGTGATTTATTTGTACACTGTGTGAAGATGTATTTGCTGTTATTGTTATAATAAAATGATGAACAGCCAACAGCTAGGAAGGAGGTATAGGCAGGATTTCTGGGGAGAGAAAAAGGA